>PVJI01003136.1:0-129812 GCA_004026765.1 Micronycteris hirsuta
GTGCCCTGACCTGCAGTCAAACCCACTACCTTGCGGTGTCCAGGATGGTACTGCAACCACTTGAGCCACACTGCCAGGGCAGTGGTAGAGGTCTGATTCTGTTTTTCATTACTGGGAAACTGGGGCGTTCTTTTGCTCTAGGAATAAAACGTCCTAGAGCTTAAGTTTGAAATGTTTCTCGGTACATACATCGACAACATTTTCATCAGGCTGCTGCCTTTTTACAGCATAATAATTAAATCTTAGGATAGTCCTCAAGAAAAAGACCAGTTATTCACTTGGGATAAAATAAGCCATTTGTATCTGTTGGAAAGAAGGGGAAGGTAAAGAGGTGGAATTTCTCACCCCCAGGTGCTCCTGAGGGCAGCCTCTGCCCTGCCATCACTTATAGGTCTGGGCCACGCTTTTCACTGCCGAGGGGACTGCTAAGAAATCAGTTCCTTAGGGTTGCTGCAAACCAGAAGATCTGATTAGCCGATTACGCCTTCGTCCGAAAGAGGCCCTGACAGCTGACGAGGGACGCTGTCCGTGCGCGAAAGGTACCACCGAGTGGAGGGTGGGAACAGGTGCTGGCAGGCGTGGCTGACATTCTGCGCACCTGACAAGACCCGAGCACAGGGCTCATAAAGCTGATTTAGCAGGACAGTAAAATCCTCCCTCTCAAGTGATCTCACTTTTTACTAAGCCTTTACATGGAGACAGGGTCTGCGAACGAAGGTGGACTGCGTGTTTTTACTAGATTTCGCAGACGTCGGTCCTGTGCACCCATTCTTTATTACAGCACTAAATCAGTTAAAGGCCGGCAGTCTCTTTTCCCTCTACATCAACATCTTCCCTTACTACCATGCGCTCTCCATTCTCTCCCAACCCCAGCGACTGTTCCTGACAGGTAGTCTACCTCTTTTAAAAGTCATGCAGAATAGGGATTCTGCTGGTGGAGGTTGGTGTGAGGTGCCGATTCAAACACAATCACAAAGAAAGAGCGGTCCGGTCCGAGGAAGGCCCAGCAAGGTCCCTCCGCTTGGAAACGGCGCAGCTGCTGTCTTTTAACTCCTCCAGTTCTAGGTGATTCCACCCCACAGCCGCTATAACAACAGTTGTTATTAATACAAAGGCCTCCAAAGGGTCAGGGGTTTTATTTTGTTTTGAAATAAGCCCCCAGACACTTGGATGTTTATTCAAAGTTTATCTGAACCTCGCTGGTCTGGAAAATGCTGAAATTCATGAACATTTAGTAGCTCCTGAAAGGATTGGCAGTGGTGGGTCACTTTGGAAGAGGATGAAACCAGGCTTGGAAACTTTCACCACAGTCCGATGCTTTCTCATCCTGCGCCTAATGAGACGGTGACATGTCCAATTGTTTGTTTAAGGCTGCGGTCAAGTGTGAGCTGGGCCTCGTGGCTTGACCATCATTGCTCCCGGGCAAGGCTGCTCTCTAATTTCTACCCCTTTGTTAGCAATGTAATGCTAGCTGCTGAGACAAATAAAACCCGGGTTCTTTGTGGGCAAACATAATGGAAATTTACTTTTCACCTCAACAGGTCTAGGCGGTGGGAAGGGCCCGTCTCCTGGCAGCACAAACCTGGTTTAGGAAACACTCTGAGTCCAAGAGAAGGCTTAGCCTCAGAATCCAGCCTTCGGGCAGGAGAGACCGGGAATCTCATGAGAGAATAAAAAAAACAAACAAACCTCAAAACACCGCTCAGCCCACTTTGCACTCACTGGACCGAGCCTCAGGGCCCCACCCCATGTCAGAAGTTCTGGAGAAGGCCTGTCCAGCCCCCCTGAGGGGTGAAATGCCCTGCTCTCTGCTTGGCAGCCCGCGGCCTTCCCATGGCCTCTGCTCCAGGGCCCTGTGAGAATCTGGGGTGAGGTCTGGACAACAAGCTGCCTTGGAGATAAACCTCCACCATTCAGGGGACCTGCAGCGTGGCCTGCCAGAAAAAGCCCCAAAATATTTCTTTTTCACTCCCCGAGTTTCTATGATGAAAGGAAAATCTTTACATGCCCAGGTGCCCAATGGCCTGAAGACTCCACACAGCCTGCGAGCACATTCTGCCCTCAGCGTCCACCCTACCTTTGCGGGGTGAGCACCGTCCCTGCCCGCCCCGCGGTCCGCCCACCGCGTGGGAGTTCTTTCCGGCTCTCCGGTGGCCTGACGGTCTCCCTGAATTCTAGCTATTTGCTGCCATGTGCTGAAGATTTATGTTAATTACTTTTGGCAACAAACAAAGAAACCCCAAAACAAAAAAAACTAACATCATAAATTTTAAAAACTGAAGACGTTCCTGTGGAATGAGATTTGTTTTTTTTAATAAGCCATGTGACTTTTTTTCAGCTCTCTCAGTAATAGAACTAATGTCATTAATAGCAATAGTGTAACCACTTATACATGGCCCTGCACGGAGTACTTTGGAGGAATTAACTGAGTCACTCCTCATAACTCCACTGAGAGGCACCACTACTACCTGCGTCTTGCAGACAGGAGCACCGAGGCGCAGAGACCTGCCCCAGGTCGGACCTCCCGAGGGGAAGGACTGTTCTTCTGAAGGCAGCGCCTGCGGCTCCGGAGCCGGGGCTGCCTTTCTCTTGGTTCCGCTTTAAGCCGGTCGATCGAACGCGTTGTTACAGTGAACACTTATTTTCTCTATTACGAGAAAAATACAGGTGTGCTCAGCTGGGCCCTGCGTTTGTAGACTGGACTCACATTTCCTGCCCTGACTTGCGGGGTGTGGTGGGCGTCTGGGACGCGAGGTTAATCAGACATCTGCCTGGAGACCGGCGCGATGAGGTCAGCATGCTGGAGGGAGGGGTCAGCTGAAACTGACCGGGGTGTTCATAGGCAACATAAACCAAACCGCTGCTATGAGGATCTACAATGCCTGCAAGTTAAGGTCAAGTTAAGAATACATGATTCTGACCGCCTCCCCGCCCCTCCCCACTTTTACATCAGCTGATTCCAGCCTGCCGACCCCACCTCTGCTCCTTTGCGCATACCTTAGCACGGAACATCTTTTCTCTCTAGCCTTTCCAGGATCGTTCCTCCACACAGCACCCCAGTCCATTTTATTAGACGCACTAAAGTTTAAAATGGGATAAGCTCGTGGTGACCTGTGACCTACTACATCTATTTTTGTCATTGTGACATCACCCTGTTGGAATACAGTGGTGCCTTTTTTTTTTTCTGATATTGCTATAACTAAAAATTTTTTTTGGGGGGATAATATTTTAAGGTATATCTACTTCCAACTTTTAAATATTTATTTTTCAGTGTTATTTTTAATATCCCTCTTCAATAAAAAGTGTTTATTTGGTTTTTGTACTTTTAGTCTATTTTGCCTTTTAAATATAACATGTGGCTCATTTATATTTAATGTAATTACCAATATATTTTGGCTTATATTCTACCATCTTTTTGTGTGGGTGCTGCTTGCACAAACTATTTTAAATTGTTCCTTTTTATTTTTCTGCTTTCCTTGTGACTGTGACATTGTTTGCCATTGCATTTTTCCATCCTCTAGTTGTAATTTATAACTTTTTCTTCTTCAGTGACTACTCTGAAAAATACATGACACTTCATTTATCAAATATAAAGTTATTCATTTTTTTTTTCCTGAGGGGCGGCTGGGATTAAAAACCAGAAAGTCAGCCTCCAGAGTCTATTCGTTTACACCTATTTCCATTTGCAGTGAAGGTTGAGAAATTAAGGTCACATCACATAGCTGAACTTGAACGCTGCTTTGCTGATGCCCCAGGTCAGGTACATTCCTGAATAAACTGCACCTCACCTCAGAGGTCTCATAAAATCATCAGAATAAAATCCACTACTTTGGGTATAAAGAGGTTCAAAATCTCTTATTTTATTCATTATAGAATTACTTCAGAATCCCATATGTTGTTTTTGTTTGAGTAAAATCTGAACTATATTAAAAAATACCAACTGCTGTGTTGCCTATTTGCTTTTCTCTTTTTAAATGTCCCATTGAGGAGTATTGCAGAGATTCTGTCTTGACGCGCAGGGGGCCCAGCTCACTTCCTGACACACTTGGTCTGGGGGCAGAGCCTCAGGGCTGTGCGCTTGTGAAATCTTCCTGCTGAAGTGCATGTTTTGATTTTGGGATTTCGCAGATGCTTTATAAAGCAGATCCCCGGTGTTAAGATTTGTGGAAATTCAGCATGTTTCTCCATGTGAGGCACTGAAGGAGTTCGCAAATTTAGGGAGGAAGAGATGGCTATTTAAATTCATTTCATGCTATTGTTTACCTTTTATATATTTATTTTTCTAGGATTTATTTTTATTTTGCCTGGGTTTTTCAAAAAGTCTCTATGTTTAACATTTTGAGCAATTTGATTTTAATATAAAATTATATCCTCTGGCTGGTTAAATAAAAGACACATTATAAATATATAGCAAGTGAAGATAAACATATGATGTGTTCACTTCTGACAGGAGATTATCCTTATCTAAAATTTTCTGCTTATTTCAAGTCTCAGAATCACAATATCACATAATGTTAAGAAATTGGAAAGAAAGTTAGATACCACACCCACGGACACGCTCACTTTACTGATGAGGAAACCTGGACCACAAACGTGTAACAGGTGAGTAAGGGGCAAACGAGACCTGGAATCCTCATTTCTTCATTCTGATATAAAGCCCGGGGACATACGTCATGTCTTAGACACAATGGTTTCAAACATTAATGAACTGTGATTCTAAAACACTGCAATGTTCATAGGAGTCTAAAAGTCTCTGCTTAGGTATCTGAAAGTCAATCTTGTTGTCTTCTTAAACTCTCTTATTGGGGCTAACTCCCTTGCCAGTCACTTTGTTAGCTGCCATGAATTCAATAGTGAGAAAAACAGATGTGATCACAGCCTTGTACAGGTAACAAATCATACAAATAAATGTGAAATTATAAGTGATGCAAATACTCATCTTCTTTCCCCACTCATTTAGTCACCTCTTTCAAACCGCAGCCTGGATTTCCTTTCTGGAGGGAATCTTTCAGACGAGGCCAGGTCTCTAGCCGCCCCCCCACTTGCCCTGGGCCCTCTGCTCTTGGCCATGTGTTTACTCATTGTAGGAGGCCACGGAGATGTGAGGTGTGGGCACTAGACCTCGGAGGGCCTGGCAGGCCACCGTGAGGATGTGGGCTTCTATCCATGCGTATGGGAGGACCTTCAGAGGCCTTACTACTATCTGTACTTTGAAAAGATTGCTTGGGGGTCTTCTTGCTCAGCAGTGAGCATGGTTGAGGGGCTGCCTGCTGGAGAGCTGCTGAAGGGGTTCATTGGGAGGCGACAGTAGCTTATTCTAAGGCATCTTCCTGAAGAGAGGAGTGGACAATTGGAGAGCTACTCAGGGAATAAACGGGAAGGACACGAGCAGAGAAATACTGTGGGTATGAAAAAGGACAAAGTAGTTACAGTATTTGCAGGTTTTCAGAATCAGAAAAGGAGCTTGGCCTCATTCAGTTGAATATGGCTGGCTGGTGGCCAGATTTGGCCCACGGGAGAGCAGCAAATGGAGGCTTGGGAAGCCATTGCACGTGGGGCCTCTCTCTCCCTGAGCTCACAACTGCACTGTGGGAGCTTTCGGCGGGGCAGGGTGGGCACCGCTGGAGGACAGGAAGCCATGGAGCACGAGGCTCCCGCCCAAAGTGCCGTGCCTGCCGACAGCCCTGGGGCAGCCGGGCTGAGAAGAGCTGACGTGGGCCCTCCCGCAAGGGCGGCACGTGGACCATGGCGTCATTGCATTTCCCCCCTGAATATGTTTGTTTGTTTGTTTGTTTGTTTTTGGTACTCTCAGCTGTGCTTAAAGAGCATTTAAAAAAATCAGATGTAAATATCAGTGATTGGAACTACGGAAAACGCTTTCAAAATGTAAACAATAGGTATGTCCAAGCAGCTAGGGAAAGATTTCGTTATTGAAAAGCTTTGATGTGGGAACTGCCAAGGGGTGTTGCTAATTAAGAACAGCTATTTATAACTCTGAACGTTGTAAGACAACTGCTTGACATAATGGAAACTTATGAAAATGTGAGGGATGCTTTATGTATCTGATTACAGACAAAGCACTGTGTTCATATTAGCTTTCCAACTAGACCTTATCCAAAGTATAGAGAAAATTCTGTTGTCTGACATATATCCCTTGCAGATTTGGGATGATGTTTGTCAGTTGTCCTGTCTATCTGAGATAAATGGAGAGTTTATTTTTATGCAGAATAAGATTTAGCAGGAGAAAATATTAGACACAGAAATTAGTACAAATTTCCAAAGATGTTCTCTTCTCTCACATTAGGCAGATAGGAAAATTGTCTTCACTGCCACAGAACGCCAAACTGATTATTTTGGGACACACCAGAAAGTTATCAAATAACTACTTCTTTTTGTGATGTGTAGATTTTTCAGCCTTTCATAGGAAAAAAAAAGAACTTTGGAAAGGAACAGGGATCAGATACGCTTAACTTCTTTGTGCTTTTCCAAGGTCTCGGATACTGACATGATTGATAGTTTCAGCCTATTAAATCTAATTGAAAAATCTATCAGATTTTTTATTTTCTTTGGCTTGAAACATACAAAATTTTCCTCTGTGCTCCAGAAATGATTAAACTAAACTATGCATTTAATTTAGATTTCAATAATATGATCTTATTTACCTGACCTTGAAGGGACAAGACAACTGTAGAGTGTCATTTTATTAAAATTGGATTTTCAATTGCTAACTAGCAGAATCTTGATTATATATGAGTCTGGTCACTCTGAACTTGAGAACATGTTCCTGAATTTCTTAATGTCATTCTGTTCAAAAAAATGGTATGTGCACCTACCTTCTCTACATAGACTTTCATAAAAAATCACATTGTATATCACATGAAATTAAATAAACTCTGATCTTTGGTGCTTATGTGGTTTCAAAAACAAACGAGGATGAACAATCACCATTGACTGGGCACTAACTAGCTGGTGTGCACTGCTATTTACATACGACTTTGTTTTATTTCACACGCTATCAGGTGGGCGTTACTGTCGTAGATAAAGCCTGTGTTGGCCACATAACTGAAGTGACACAGCCAGTGAGGGGGGGAGGCAGGACCCCCCCAAGGCATGCTGTCACCTTGGCGGGATTTTCACCTTGAAAGATCATTGTAACTTATAGTGACGCCTGCTAAGCTCTCTGCCCAATCAGGGGTTCAAGATGCTAGAGGCACGCGAAGCTTATACTTTGCTCTGTGGTCGTACCTATTTAAGTAATATTATAACGAAAACAGTTTAAATCAACAAGGTAGGGGGAGAGTGAGCTTAAATAACTTTTTCCTTTAAAAGTGCCATATATTACTCAGTTTTTACACGCACTGTAGTGGTCTCATCCAAGTTCAATACTCCATGTGATTCTGTTGGCTGCGGGTTTTGGTCTTATAGGAGCCATTTCGAATGACTTCAGAAGGCGTTGAGTAATCCTAGGGTTCTAGGAGAGAGCTGGGCTCCTCCTACACGGGGACTGACTTGATGAAACCCATCCACACCCTGTGGTGTTTTTAATGCACTCCCTTTGTCTTCGGAAAGAGGTTCCTGCATGTGGAGAAGGGTGGGAAGGGAACAAAACCCTGGCTTCTCCCTGTGTGGTGACTTCCACAGAGAAGCACAAACATCTGCTGGTTGAAGGCACCAGCTGCTGGCCACTCGGAGCGGCCCCTGCGTGCCGGAGCCAGGGAATGAAGGCAGCAGTGGTGTTGGTGCCTCATGCTGGGAAGAAGCTTAGAAAGACTGAACCTTGCTGTCCGTCCTGACGTTTGACCGATAATAAAGGCCTTAAATAAAATAGATGAATTTCAAGACAGTTTCCTTTCCATTGTATTTATATCACTGATTTTAATAAAATAATTTGAGTTCTTGTCAGAAAGAAATGCGCTCAGCATCGTGCGAAACACCTGCCCTGTGATGGAAGAGGGGTTTTGCGTCTTTAATTCACCTGTGTTTTTCTTATCATCTCCAGAGAAATTTGCTGATGTTTAGTTTCAGAAAACACTTCTGAAAGTGATCTAGCTTTTACCTTATCACTATTGATCACGCCTTCCAAGTTTCCCTTCACATGTAGCCCTGATTCATGACACCACAAAGCCTAAATTTCAAAAACACCTATGCGCCTATTTATTTGTGGGCCTGTCAACAGTACTTTCGTGAATTCAGGGGGCTATGTTTGTATTGACAAAATACCCTATGTCCCTGAAGGGTTGTCCTGCCATGGGCCACCGTGAGAAATCACGTTCAGTCGATGACTCAGAGTGGACCCAGTCCTCGACATGTGGAAGGCTTACGTGTTATAAAGTAAAGGGATGATTCTGGATTGTTTGATGCATTGTTTGTATGGAAGGACAAATACCTGTAGTAGCGAAGCCTATTATAACCAAGCAAATACACTTAGCTTTAGGCTTCCTAGAAGCTCTGGAAAATACAAAAATATAGTAGATTACAGAAATAGTCCTCTATCAGAAGTAAAGAAACACTTTTATTTTTTAATAGATCTAAAGTATTTGGACAGAAATACTTAGCTCTGATGCTCACTGTTGCTACCCGCATGGAGGGACACCCCTTAGTTTCCATTCCCAGTCCCTCCGCCTACCCCCACCCCTCCCAGAGAGGCTAAAGGGAGACCTGAGTGTCAGCTCTTAGCCATCCTGGTGCTGCCGCTCAGTTCTTTGGGACTGATCTACTAGATTCTTGTGCATGGGGGATGGTCCCTTGTTTCTCCTCTCCCCACCAGGTCCATGAGAGGGAATGGCCGGGGTAAATGTATTTGTTCTGCAAAGTTAAAAGCTCCTTTGGGTAAGTTTCTCATGACCAAAGTGGTCAAGTTGGGAGCTAGCTTTGCCTCACCAAGCAACCTCCTCCTGCTTAACAAGAGTAAGACAAGAGTTTGGGTCGTATTTCACAACTGGTAAAGAAACTGGGTGGATGGGAAGGATGCTTTGTATCAGACCACCTTCGCCCGCCTCTCCCCTTGGCATCTTTGACTCAGTCATTGGGAGCCCTGTGAAACAGGAGACCAGGTATTTAACTTGTAGATACACAAATACAAATGGAGGATCTGGGGAAAGCTCAGCACCTTGAGGCTTGCATCTCATAGGAGACTCTGTGCCCCTTTAATGTGGGCCGCGGGCCTTGGCCTGCGTTGTAGAGTGCGGCTGGGCTTTCAGGCAGCTTTAGGCTTTAGGCATAAGCCCTATGAGATCTCTGTCTTGAGAAACCATTGCAGCTTGTGGGGAGTGACACTTGTGTTACAGGCAAGTGTTGGTTTCCATGGAGGTGGTGGGCCTTAGGCGAAGGAGCAGGCCTCCGGGAAGGGACAGGCCTACGCAAACACAGGTGGGTCTTTAAGAGCTTCAGCACACAAAAGAGCAGCTGGGAGGGGTGGGGCAGTCTGGGAAAACGCGCAAGGACCAGGTAGACCCCCTCCAGGATACACACCGAGTTTCAAATAGTCTCTATATGACCACACAGAAGCAGACCCGGGGCGGGAAGAGAGTCTTCAATTTCTGACAGCGAGGGGCTCAGCCACTGCTGGCTGTGTTTGCCATGCTTTCTGGCCAAGGCTGCAGGACACGGTTAGAGGGAGGTACAGTTCGCTGTGACTTTGACCTGCCTTTGCTAACGAGAGAAGGAACCGGGGAGAGTGACCCGGGACTCGTGAGCCCTGTACTGAGCCAGGCCTCCCTTTCTGCAGCGGTTTCAGCTGGCTACAGATTTATCACGTGAGATCTAACCATGGCGTGAGGTTTTTCAAGATACAAATAATGGCTTCTCTCAAATAAGAGGTAGGTTTTATTTCTAACTCAATCAAAGGAACCTTTATCATAATGCAGTGATCTGATACATTTTGAGAGCTTCCTAGCAGCAAGGTCTTCACTGGCCACCCGAGATTCTGGAGGACATCCAAGGGAACAGGGCTCGGCAGTAGGGCAGAGGCCCCATAAACCCGGGGGCAGAGATGCCCTAATGCTGTGGCTGGAGGAAGTGGGGTTCTTCCACGGGATTGCGAGAAGAGCAATTCACAGACCCACGCATAGGAGATTGTGGGGTGGCTAGATTTATTCTGGTGGGAATCTGCCCCTGGGTCTCCACTGTCCCATCCCTGTCCATTCCGTCATGGAAAAAGTCCAACTGTGCCTCCAGCAGGGCCAAAGCAAAGGCCAGTGTCCGGAGTTTCTGCTTCATGTTAAAGCCGAGGCCTTCGGAGCCTGTGCGGCCTGTTGCAGGCCCTGGTAGCTTCTGGACGCTCATGGTCGTGTGTTCCCAGGAGACAGAGAATGTGGGAGTGAATAGGGCACGTGTGTGTGAAGAGAGAGAGAGGGAGAGAGAGAGAACGAGAGAGAGGGAGAGAGAGAGAGACCAGAAGCTATTTCAAAATAACCAAGGAATTTCCCAAGCTTTTGAGGGCTCTGATGGGTCCCCTTCCTAGTCAACGCTCCCTTTTCCAGGCTACACTGACGCACCTCTAAGGTCAAGTGCCTGTGGGTGCCATCTTGACTTGTACTGCATGTGCGCTTTCCTCCCCCTGCCCCCCCAACAATCCTGTACCAGAGCGGGAAGGAAGGGGTGTAAATCCATGCGGGGCAGTGTTATGATCCCCTAGGCCAGGGGTGTCCAACCTTTTGGCATCTCTAGGCCACACTGCAAGAAGAAGAGCTGTCTGGGGCCACGCATTAAATACACTGTGACACACAATCACAAAACAAACCTCATCATGTTTTAAGGAAATTTACGATTTTGTGTGGGGCCACATTCATAGCCAGGCTGGGACGCGTGTGGCCCGTGGGGCGCAGGTTGGACCCCTGCTAGGCTGTGAAGCTCTTGCTTCCCAGTGAAGTAAGCAGGCTCATGCTCCCCAGTTTATTAAGCTCAATGTCTAATTTCCTTTGTGCTCTTTCTTATTAATAACTAGTTAATTGCCTATGGTAACTAACAATCCCAATATTTATCTTTAGAATTTAACTATCTTCCACCTAAAGTGCCTTATATTTTGTCAATAACTATGTGAAAGTATCAACTATTTATATACTTCTAACAAAAATCACCAGAGTTTCATAAACTAGTTGCATAGTAAAATTAACAACTTATAGATTCCTGCTTTTTTAAAAAAATATTAGTTTGGCTCCTTTATTTAGAAAGAGACCCCACAATTAAATTACTGTTTCCAGAAACCGCTGGAATATTGCTTTTGCAATTTACAGGGATGTGTGTATTGATATTTGGAACCGAATTTGTTTCTTTTGTGATGTGGCTGAGTTTATCCCAGGTCTGCAAACAATAACTCAAGTCCCCAAAGTGCCCTAGGGTGACAGAGGACAAGACTTACTGCATTTTGAGGCATTGCAAAATAACAAAAGAATTTTAAGGCATTGTCCCAGCTGCAGGAGAAGCGTTCACAATGGTGGGGCCTTCCCAGGCCAGACTCCCCAGCCCTGAGTCCCCGTTAGCTGGGACCAAACCAGAGGCAAGAGTGACTTTTGCCATCTGGCTTGTCAGCAGTCAGTTTCAGTGGCCTAGTTTAGAAATGCAGTCATTATGTACAGAGTTTGGCTTTATTATTCACTCAGATATACTTTCCCATTTTTTCCACCGATCTGTTCAGAGCAAGCCCCTGCCTGTGTCTTCTGGAACATGTTGTTTCTGTGAAGGTTGTCACTTAAGATAATTCCGTAGTCCATTTGAGTAGATTTCTTTTCCTAGTGAACAAATGGATATCTTTTCTGTAATTGGTAAGTTATTTAAAAATGAACAACCTCAAAAATTTCATGAATTCCCACTGTTGTCAGGCTAGTATTTAGATTTAAAACTGGAAATATTTGGAAGCATGAACAGTATAGAATGCTAGAGTGACTTATTTATAATTTCTTCTTCCTAAATTGTACTCCATTTTTGTGTGATTAGGAGTGATGATTGTTTCCTTTCAGATATCTAAAAGTTGTCTGTGGATGCATCCTTGTTTTGAAAATTATAGTCTCATTCTCAGCAATTTTAGAGTCCACATCTATTTGTTCAAAAGGTAGGCAATTTTTCTTAGCATAGTCTTTTTTTTTTTTTTTTTTTTTTTAAGAAATCAACTGATCCAAAGATTCTCTTTGGCTCTTCCTGTTTTTTTCTTTGCTAGGTCCATCTGTACTCAACTGCTTTTGAATTTGGGGTTTCTCAAGGGGCAGGTTCTTTTTTTTTTTGCATACGAAGAAATAAAGGTACAGAAAGGGTAAGCTACTTGCCCAAAATCACACAGCTGGGAAGCGGCAGAGTGAGATTTAAGTTGAGGCTGCATGAGGTTTCAGAATCTCTGATGCTGTAATTGCACACACATAGAGGTTTCAACCCTCTTGAAAGATACTGATGCAGCAAGTCTGCGTGTGGCTGGGGGATCTGATTTTTTAGCAAACATCCCAAATGAAGTGATTTTCCTTGTCACGAAAGTTAATTTCCCAAACTAAATGTACAATGTTTATACTAAAGATAGCAAAAGAATTTAATAATAACTTTGGTTTTGCTTAGAAATGAGAATACATCTATGCAGACTTAAGATGGTGTATTGTCTGTCCTGGGTCCCAGGTGCTCACGTGGCTCTCTCTCAGGTGAGGAGGTTGAGGAAACTGGCTCTTCATCACGATTTGGGAAAATAGCCTGAGACCAATAAAAATGGCCTAACAGAAATCAGGCAGTAGGTCTGAAAAAGCTGGCCATGGGCTGCTATGCAAGAAATCACTGAAGAAGCAAGCAGCCAAGTTATAAGGATAGAGTTTTCCCCTTTGTTTGGAAGTGCCTGTGACCTGCTGGGCCGAGCCAAGGACAGGAAGCACGAAAGTGTCTGTTTTCCTCCGACCGGTTTGGCCACTGGATATAGGAAGTGTCAAGGGCTGTATTGTGACCCCACTGGAATCAAAGGGCCTTGGGCAAATCTGTCAGACCCGACTCTCCACTCAGCGAGCCAGGGTAGCGACATTGGCTAAACTCATTTGAATCCCATCTGGATTTACTTACTGGCAAGTGTAAAGTGTTTTCAAAATACTGAATATTATATACAGCATCCAAGCAGCTAAAATTTCAGTGGCCTCCTCCTTTTCCTTCCTGCACATCAGTGTGCCCGCTCCGTGCGGTGGGAGGGAGCAACACCCCAATTCGCTGCCCCCAGGCCCTCGCCTGATCCTGTCCTCCCCGCGGCTCCGGCTGTCCGAGACCTGCCCGCAGGCCCCATGCTCCTGCTGGACCTCCAGCAATAATTCTGGTGAAGGAAAAGTTGTTTTCATCCTTACCGATATCAGAATAAAAGAGTATGAATACTCTGAAATACAAAGACTTATAGTGGTGCGTGAAAATTTTTCACTTCCCAAGAACATAATTTGGGGCACTATTTTTCCCTCCAAAGCCTGGGCCATGTCAGATCTAGCATATCTGGGAAATACGTGTGGCACTCCTGTTTGCCTTTTGTGGCTGTCACAGGCCAAATAACTGAACTTCTGGTCACGCGGGGCTACGCGGGCAGCTCCCTTCCAGAAAACGCTCAAGGACTGGGTGTGTGTTTATGCGGTTTATCAACCTGGTCAATCCTAGCTACCTCATATTTCCTTGTTTTTCCTTTTGTCCTGTTTTTCTCATCCAATTAATATTCACTTTGTGTCTTAATGT
Source organism: Micronycteris hirsuta (assembly GCA_004026765.1). Taxonomy (NCBI): domain Eukaryota; kingdom Metazoa; phylum Chordata; class Mammalia; order Chiroptera; family Phyllostomidae; genus Micronycteris; species Micronycteris hirsuta. Next base: position 13,672 of record PVJI01003136.1, read on the forward strand.
ATCTTCAAGTTGCCTTAAACTCTTCCTGGAATAAAAAGCATTGCTGAAGAATAATTTGTTTAAAAAAAAAAAACACTGTTTGGCAAATCCCTCTATGCATCCTCCGGAACTCCGGATGTCTAACAGTATTTAAAGACTATCTCTCATTTTCTTGCCATGAATATTTTTTCACCATGCACCACAGAAACCTTATTTCTTTGCTCTTTCTGAATGTGTGGTGTATCTGGGAAAAGCAGCGCTGGGCATCTGCAATCAATTTCCTGAGATTTGGCCGTCCTGGGACACCGAAAACTTTTCACAAGGACGGCCTCATGTTGGTGGACTCAAAATCCACCAACATGATTTTGATTTCCTGGGAGCACGGATGTAAAGCAGAAGAACAAAGGTTAAAAAAAAAACAACAACAACATTGGAATTTTTTTTTAAGCAAGTGAATACAGGTTGAAGAGAATTCTACTTTAAAGTCCCTCCATCCCAGAGCCTATTCAGTACGTGGAAAAATTCATAACCTGGCAGAATAAAAGCCTTCATTCTCCTCCAGGCTGCAAGCCAAATCAAACCATTCTTTTTAATTACAGGTGAATAATAACACCCTTAAATTTCTTACAAATCACGTCAGCCCCCTTTTGCGCTCTGACCGGGGAAGGTGGTGAATGAAGACCTTTGATTCGGCGCAGCTGGATATCTTTTGTTGCACTTCCTCTCCGAGGATGCTGTGCAGGCTTGGCCTGTTTTGTCAGATGTGCTGAAAACAACCTGCCTGACTGGAGGTGGAAACAGCCTTCAAGCAGAAGACATTAGTGTGATTGAAGACCCTGTCGGGGCGGCAGCTGCGGCGTCGGCGTGCAAGGTGGAAGATGGGCCATTTGTTAGCGTGCATGCGGGTATGCGTGCAAGTGTGTTTTGATTTGATGGTCCTCCCAGGACTAGAGAAGGCCCCGCCGGTCGGCCTCTGAGGCTGGTAGGGAAGTAAGTGACTTTATGTTGCTGCCAATTTTGAGGCCGCCCTGTAGAATGGAGGGCCCACGGCAGGGCCCTAAAGTCCGTGCGCACAACGGGCTTGAGAGTGCCGGACAGCGAGGCCCTGCGGGAGCCAGTCGGGGGGATCCGGGAGCAGCGGGCCTCGGTGGCATCTGCAGAAGGCATTGGCTGGCAGCAGGTTGCAGCTCTCCAGCCTCTTCCAAGAATGAGCTCACAGCTTTTCCCTGGGAAGATGGTGAAGGAAGGAGTGGCCACCGTCACCACTCCTGGGGCCCCCTGCAAGTGAAAGGAGTCATCTGGGACAGGGCACCTGGGCCTTGTCTCAGTAGTGCTGACCGGTGTCTGCAGGGGTGCCGTCACCTGGGGTAGGTAGCTCAGCACGGACTCCAGTTTTCTAGGGATATATTTATTCTTCGTGCACAGGGGCCAGGTCACAGGGTCAACAAGTCACTTTCCCAAGGCAGAACAAAGCCTTGTACTGGTGAAGTTCTTTCCATACACCAGGGCAGGTGGTTTCTCCACCACCTTATAAAATAGGTATTACCCCCATTTTACAGGTTTAAAAAATGATAACAAAATGAGGCTTGGAAGAGGGCTGGGAGGACAGGTTTGTGAGTTTAGGAAGATCTAGAGATTCACACCTACCTCTAGCTCAAAATCCTCTGCTCTTTACCAAAGTTGAGGTTTTGGTTATTTTATCAGCGTGTCTAATCAAGCTCACCAAAATCTTTGAAAAAGACACTCACATATTGTACCTTAAGAAATGTGTAATAATTTTGTGCAGAAGGTTTTAAATGATTAAGATTTATGTAACATGCAAGCTTCTAATGTCTTCCTCTCCTATCTTTAACAGAAGATAACGATTGATTATTTGGATAGTATTTGCACACCAGGAGAGAAAGGAAAAAGAAGACAGCTGGCAGGAGAGACCCCCTTGTTCAGAACTCTGGCTTCTTTCCAAGTGCGTTTAAATTCCTCATGTGGAACCCCACGGCATGATTAATTCACTCAATAAGCTCAGTGACTGATCCTGGGCTAATAAGTACCGAGTATGTACGAACTTAGAGAGTTTAACCCTTTAGGATTGCACATAAATGTGTTTAGAGGATCTCCGAATACAGCAAAGAAATGTCTTTTGTTAGCTGAAACTCTAAGTAACTGAATTAAGCCCTATGTGTTTGAACTTCATTGCCCCAGCACTATAGATATTTTGCAAGGGATAATTCTTTCAGTTGGGAGACTGTCTGGTGCATTGCAAGACCTTTAGCAGCATCCTTGGCCTCTGTCCACTAGCTGTCAGCAGCACCCTCTCACAGTTGCGAAAATCGAAAACGTCTCTAGATATTGTGAAATGTCTCCTGGGAGGCAAAATACCCTTTGGTGGAGTACAACTGCTTGAAAAGATGTATGACCGTATAAAGCAAGAATTAAGTCACTAAAGTACAGAGAATGGAGGTGGTAAATTAAATTTCATTGTTACAAGAGTCCTATATATTATATATAAAGTAGCTCAGTATTGACTCTACTTAGTTTGTAATAACTGAAAGATACATATTATAATTCCTAGACCAACTTACGAAAACCTGTAAAGAAATATACTGAAAAGCCAACAGAGAAATAAAAATGGAATACTAAAAATAACTAACTTAAAAAGGAGGGAAAGAAGAAACAAATAAGCAACAACAACAAAATCATGAGAAAAAGGAAAAATAGGCACAAAATGGCAGACGTGGATCTAACCATACCAATAACTGCATTAAATGTAAATGAACTATTTTCCTATTAAAAGGCACATGGTGTCAGTCTGTATAAAGCAGAAAGATCCAACTATATGCTGTCTCCAAAAGATACATTTTAACAACAAAGGCACAAATAATTTAATAGTAAAAGGTAGGAGGGGTGCAGACGTGGAATGAGCTGGTTCCATACCCACATGAATAAAAATTCAGGAGGGCTATCCCAGGAGTGAGGAGTCCCAGCCCCACACCAGGGACCCCAGCCCAGGATTCCAGTGCCAGGAAAATAAGTCCCCAAGACTTCTGGCTGCAAAAACCAGCAGGGATTGAGTAGGTGGAAGAAACTCCTGGAGCTCCAAATAGTTCCTCTTAAAGAACCCACACACAGACTCACCTACTCAGAATCACTCCCGCTGAGCTCCAGCACCAGAGTGGCAGCTTGAAGGGCACCTGTGGTATAAAGGGAGGGACTGAAGTGTCTGGCTTCAGGGTGAGCAGAGGCCATTGTCCCTTTGCTACAGCCTCCCCCCACAGAGCCAGCAAGCTGGTGCCATATCTGAGACTCCAACAACCTGGCTAACACTGTGTGACCCCCCACCTTGGAGATCCCCAGAGACTCCACCCCACCCAACTTACAGGCCTGCTCAAGCTGCTTTTCCATAAGAATGGATGGTTTTGGCTCTTAAATACTATTAAACAACCAATAACTGGCTTTGGTGAGTCCTAGCAGCAGCCAGATTAGAGTCACAGCTTGGCTTCACCTGGGAATTTCCAAGCCCAGCACAAGTAGCAGCCATCTCAGGTTGCTTCACAGCTCAGGCAGGGTGCCCCAGCGCACAGGTTGGGGCTGACCTTGGCCTGCACTACCTGGGAAACCACAGGGCCAATGTAGCCAGTGGACAGCTACAGACTATATCACAGCACCACCATCCTGCCCCTGAACAGCTGGTCCACCACAGAGGGCAGAGATTGGTGGTCAGTGGTCACAGCCAGTCCTTGCATCTGACTGGCCTGGGTAAATCCTTCCCATTGATCTGCCAAGAGCAATCAAGGCTCAATCACAAGAGGAGGGTGTACTCAGCCCACACGAAGGGCACACCTCAAGTATCCATCTTAGGTGAAAGGGGAGGCTGTACCACCGGACCCTAAAGGACACCTACTACATTAGGCCACACGACCAAGATACGGAGTCATAGCAGCTTTATCGAATACCTAGAAAAAAATACAGGGAGGCTGCCAAAACGAGGGGACAAACAAACATGGCCCAACTGAAAGAACAGATCAAAACTCCAGAGAAAGAGCTAAATGAAATGGAGAAAAGCAACGTATCAATGCAGAGTTCAAAACACTGTTTATAAGGATGCTCAAGGAACTTAGTGAGGGCCTCAGCAGCATAAAAAAGACCCAGTCAGAAACAAAGAATATGCTAATTGAAATAAAGAGCAATTTACAGGGAAACAACAGTAGAATAGATGAAGCCAAGAATCAAATCAATGATATGGAACATTAGGAAGCAAAAAACAACCATGTGGAACAAGAAGAAAACAAAATCCCCCCAAAATGAGGATAGTATAAACAGCCTCTGGGAAAAATTCAATAGATCCAACATTTGCCTCATTGGAGTGCCAGAAGGAGAAAAGAAAGAGCAAGAAATTGGAAATCTATCTGAAAAAAAAAAGTGAAAGAAAGTTCCTTAATTTGGTGAAGGAAGTAGACTTGCAAGCCTAGGAAGCACAGGGATTCTCAGTTATGATGGACGCAAAGAGAGACTTAAAAGCAAGAAAAAAGAAGTTAGTTACTGGAAGGTTGCCAGATGGGAGGGAGTGTAGCTGAATGGGTGAAGAGGTGAGAGGATTAAGAAGTATAAATAGGTAGTTACAGAATAGCCATGGGGATGTAAAGTACAGTATGGGAAATGGAGTAGCCAAAGAACTATGCATGACCCATGGACATGAACAATGGTGAGGGGATTGCCTGAGGGAGTGGAGGGTGTGGGGTGGAGGGGGGCAAAGGGGGAAAAATCAGGACAACTGTAATAGCATAATCAATAAAATATAATTAAAAATAAAAGCAAAAGGATGAAAAATTATGTACCTTGCGAATACCATTAATTTTAAAGCTGAAAGACTATGTGACATCATTCACAAGAATGAATACATTAGGAAGAACTAAATTAAATGTGTATGAGCCTAAAAACAGAGTTTTGACATACATGAAGCAATCACTGACAGATGAAAAGGGAAATACAGGCAAATTCACAATAATATTTGAAGTTTTTAACACGCCCCTCACAGTAATTACAGTCAGGTTTCTGGGTTCTCCAGAGAAACGGAGCTGATCGGCTACACATGAGCCAGGAAGAGTAAACTAAGTCACGAGACACGTCTCAGTGAATATCAAAGGGCCAGATAATACTAGAAGTTACATTCTGTGATCTTGTGGAATTAGGTTATATGCCAGTAGGCTATCTAGAAAAGTTCTAATACTTGAAAATTAAACAATCCATTATGAATAACCCATGGATCAAAGAAGAAATCACTAAGAAATTAGAAAATACTTTGAATTGAACGTTGATAAAAATACAACGTATCAAAATTTGATATGGGAAATTTATGCCTTTAAATGCTTATATTATAAAGGGACAATGAATTAAGATTAATGACCTAAGTTTCTACATTAAGAAACCATTGTAATTACCTTATGTTTTCATAAAACTATTGTGAGAAGTTAGAGAAATATGATAAAATTAAACTCAGGTGGAAGAAATAAGAACAGAAATCAAAGAAATAGAAAAGAGGCAGAATTGAACAATTTTGCAAAAATATGAAGTGGTTTTTTTGAAAACATTAATAAAATTTATAAATCCTATTAAGATGGCTGAGGTAAAAAGAGAGAAATCAGGAAATTCTAATGTCAGAATTGAAAAATGGTATTTATTACTGCAGATCCTACAGAAATCAAAAGGATTTTTAAAAGACTTTCCTTAAAACATACAAGTTAACAAATCTGATATCAGGTGAAATAAGAAATACAAATACCTTATATGCATCAGAAAAAAAATCTACTGAACTTTTTCTCAGTTTTTTTCTATGGCTAAACTTAGGGGTGCTGTTATATAATTGTAATCATGGGAATATAAATACCAGTGTATATAATATAATTCCTATATATATCTCTGCCATGAAAACACACACATATACATATATTCCACAATTGTGTTCATGTTTTTCATGGTCAAACAAAATGCCTAGTACATTATGATGTTGAAAGCTGGGCCACTTTTATCTATGGAACTTTTCTATTGAATAAAGTAGTCTACATAATAGAAGATGAGACATTTTCCTAGAGTGAAAAATTTTAAAAAGAAGATATATTTATTCTGAGTAGAAAAAAGAAGTGAAACTAGTAAACATTTTTATTTGCCCTGAATTTGACCTCATACAAAAAAAGCAGATGTTTTACCATGGATCAAAAGAGGATAAAAAAGAGCAAAGAATAACACAATGAATTACAGGCAGTGACGGAGCTGCGCCAGGCACCTGACCAGGCACTAGGGAAGTCGGAACAGTTAAAGACTAAGCAATCATTTAAGCTGATTCCATGAAGTAACACAGTCTAGATAATGAATATTGATGCTACCATTGACTGCCAGGTGAGGTTGCATGGGGCAGCTGAGATGATGATTACATGAATTTAAGAGGAAATAAGAAAGCTCCATTTCCTTTGCAAATAGAAATAATTATGTGTCACATCTGTGAGCCTAAGGTCTAACGATCTCCTCTAGGCTGAAGGATGTATCACATTTCTTTGAGAAATCAAATTTAGTCTTCTCTGTGACCCTTTCCCCTCACTTTTCTAATTTAAAACTCAATTTCCATAATCATGTGCTAGTCTTGAACTTCCATCATTCAGGGCCCAGGAATAGGTCTGAGTCGGTAATTAGCGCAGGCTCCCGTCGTTTCCCTGCTCCTCTGTTACGGAATGTGGTTGCATGATCGCTTTCCCGTCGTTCCTCACGCGGTCTGCTCCACCAGGCTCATGCGTGCTCATTGGAACCCTCCCTCCCCTGGCCTGCAGGTATGCACACAGCTACTTCCTCCACTGTCCCCCGAATGTCCCCTACTCCCTTCGTCTTTGTGAATCTCTGCACCATGCAGCTTTGACTTCTTTCCATAGAAGGCTGAGCATTGCTGTCACCTTCCAGGTCCCTGCTCTGCTTCCAGAACTAGAGGTTGTCAACCACTGGTTTTAACGGTGCTATCTCTGTGCACCTGAGGATCTTTCCTTCTAAAATGCTAAACATTGACAACCTCTTGTCCATTGCCTGTGCAGTGGTTTTCAACCTTATTCATGTCACAATACCCATAAGCTAATTACGAAAATTCTGCGGCACACCGAAAAACACGATTTTTTCCGATCTGACCAGGACATTTTGATTCATTCACACTGGACAGCTAGTGTTGTGTTGGCTGTTGTCATTTTTAATTTGACAATCTCAGGGAAAATATCAGGTACTGCATGTCTTAAAAATTCTTGTGGCCTGCCGGTGTGCCACGACATGCATGTTGAAAATCGCTGGCCTAGTGCACTGTTTATCCAGCAGTTCGGAGGCCCCCTCAGCCTGGCCCCAGCGAAGCCGTCCCAGGGCTGAGGCAGTGACACCTTGCTTCAGTTGTAGCAGCTCCACAGTCTCAGCATCTCTGTGGAGGCTCTTGGAACAATGGTTGTATGGCTGAGAGAACTGGAAAACCACCAATTCAAGTCTGACTCTCTAATTGTGCAGAAAAGGCAACCCTGCAAATGTTAAGGAAATTGACTAAAGACCTACAGCAACATCAGGGCCTAGGCGTTGCTTTTATTTTTCTTAGTAGTTCCACCAGTCATCTGCTAAGTCATTTTCAACAGGTTGTTAGTAAATTATCATTATGATTGTGATTTAAAAAAATGGACCTATGAAGGGGCTTGGAATAGAAATTCTCCTTCTGAATTTTAGTCCAATTAATTGTTATATAGGTTTAGGAAAAAAAAATATATCTTTTCACAGCAGACATTATTTCAGACTGAGGTTTTGTTTCTGCAAAAAGATTACTGTGAAAACATATGTACCCACATTTCACGTATTTCTCCCAGAGTCCTACATGTCTGAATTAGGGTGTGTGATTTATTGTGTAACAGCACATGGTGCGAACTATCACTACCAGAGACGAGTGAGCGCTGTGGCCTCTGCTCTGGAGAGCTCAGAAGTTTCTTCTGTGTCTGGGAGGCCCAGAACCAAATAGCTGGTCATATATAATCAGAAAACATCTTTCTGCATTTCTTCTAATTTTCTTCAGCAGTTTGGGCCTAAGTGGTGAAGGTTTGGTTACTGGGCACTACAGTAATAATGGCGCTGGTAGGGGTAGTTTCCTCTAAGAAGACAATAATTACATTCACTGTTTCCAATCTGCATTGGCCAAAGTCATTTCTGCTTAAGACCACATGACAAAGCTGGAAAGTGTGACATTTTCCATTTCCCCACCAAAATCAGTTTAAAATCTTGTTTTGAATTCGATATACCTAATTATGATGAAATTCTTAATGGCTTTATTTGGCTTATGATTTTAATTATATATTCATTTTAATAACAGCTTGCAACTGTTCAGTATTTTGTCAGGACAGCAAGCAAGAATATGTGTATTCCTTAAAGACATTTGCTCTGAATTCTTTGTTTATTATTTTTAATAACTTCTCAAAAATCTTAATCAGAAAGGAGTGATAGAACAAAGAACTGCAGCCCGCACCCTAACAGGAGGAACTGATTTTAAGCGCTGTGAAAACACATTGGGGAATGCGACCAGCAAAGAGGGCGGGGCTTCCACTGAGACTCCCTGCCGGGAAAACAACAGCTGGATGGGCCTGTTGTTGCTGGGGGTGGGAGGAAGGATGGGAGAAACTTTTTTTTTTTTAGTGTTGGAAAGTTTTCAGTGGAATCATGATGTCACCAGGATATGTTTTGTCTGTGACTATAATTTGCATAAGTTCCTTCCCATGGAGCTGTGTACAATACAAAGGAATGCTTCATGGTACATTCGGCATGCAAGGTGCCAGGACTCTTAGGAGCCCATGAAGGAGACATCATGTACAAAGAATGCCTTTTGTAAATCCTCTCAAAGGAAGAGCTAATGAGAAGGGAAGGGAACAGGGCGTGCAAACTCTACAACCTCACATTGTATTCGTAGAAAGACTGGGGCTGTTTTGCATTCCTGATCGTTGACTAATATTTGGCCTTGTACTTCATATTTTTGAGAAGAGGATCCTCATTTTCTTTGATATTTATGGCTTGAGATATGTTCTCATTTTATTATTCTTCCTGTTATAATTACCTCATATATTTTGTCAAATTCCTGGCTTGGAAAGATTTTAATCATCAAGCAAAATGTATTTGGGACACATTTTTGGTGATTTATTTTAATATCAAATCAAGGAATGTCTTACAATGGAGGAGAGATACTCAAGTATCAAATAAAATGTCTGGAGATCAAGAGCCATCGAGTTGGTAACATTTCACACAGGAATCTTAATCCCAAAGGCATTGTTTGGACTTTGTGTGCGTGGTTCAAGGCGGTCCTTCAGTCCGGGTGTGAATCAAAGAACAGGCACCGGATAATGGGGCCGGGAGGTGGAGGCAGGCAGAGTGTGTAAGCATCGATGTGCCAGACTCATCCGACTCTCACTACATCAACAATTTCCTGATTTAATAGGAAAAATATTATTTTACATTTATTGATGACCTTAATTTCTGGCAATATAAATGACTAAGTTATTTGAACTAGCAGTCCCACTGAAAACAAGTAAAAATGCTGGGTGAAGTAAGTATTCCAAAAAGCATCAAATAACCAAATACCATAAGAAGACTTCTCAGGACAACTGCTAGCCCAAAGCGGGCACTCAAGGCAGTATACTAGGCAGTGAGTGAAGCCACTTGTATATCTGAAGACCTCTGTTGAGTGGAATGAACCTGGCCTTGGGTTCTGCAGTCTGCTCCAGGGAAGAAAAGGCTGAAATCAAGGCTCAGGGTTGCCCAGAGTGGGAGTCAAGGGCAGCTGGGCCCTGGAAGCTGGGAGCTGCCAAAAGCTATCCTCAGGATAAGGGTGAAGGGTAATTAAGCTATCCCTTTTTCTGTTTACCCCCAGAAGAACTCTGCCTTAACCCTGAGGCAAGCTGGAGGGAAGAGCACCTTCCTGAGTTGGGGCGCAGATCCAGTGCTCTCAGGGCTGTGGAGCACCGATGAACACTCCCTGTCTTAGAAGACACAGCTAAAATTCTAGACTGGATTATACATGATTCTTTAATCATTGAAATGACTGGTAGTATTCCCAAGGACCTGGCAGAAACACATATGAATGCCTTCTGGAGGAATCTACCTTCTTCATCTTAGACTTTAAAAAAAAAAAAAGTTCTCTCTGGTCCCAGGCGCTTCAGGAGCCGTGAGCTTCGGTGTAGGTATGACAGAGTCCGAGAACCACACCATGCTCAACCAGTCTCGAAATGGCACAGAAACAGCATTGAGAAACCTCAATCACAAAGATACGGATCTCTCAAGGGCACAGACCCCAAGTTCCAGAGGAACACGTGCTTTGCCAAGAGGCACCACAAGAAGGACCTGAAGAAGGTGCAGGCCCACAATGCCCAGGCATGACATCATGGGCCAGGTTACCGCGGCCCTCGTGAAGTTCAAGGAAGTTGAGCCCGAGATCCCAAAGGGCAGCACCGCAAGCTTAATCAACCTGCCTAATCACTCACCCCAAGCTTGCTGAAAAATGCTCATGCCCACATGGCCAAGGGTCTCAGGCTCTGCTGGCCAAAGGCCAAGGCCAATGCCAAGGCTGAAAACCAAGCCTCAGGCTGCGGCGGTGGCAGCTGCTGTGGTTCCAGCTCCAGCTCAGGCCCCCAAAGGTGCAGGGACCCCCACAAGGCCTTCACGGTGGAGGCCTGTCAGCCAATGTGAGGACAGAAGGACAGGTGTGACCCCTGGGCTGCTGTCTGCCTGGGGCTGGGACCCTCCTGTGCTAGTTGTGCAGAAGAACCTGCAGTAGGATCTGTCGACAAAAAGTTGTCACACATTTTCAAAAACGGGGGTATGTTACCTATGTAAAAATAAGCATATGTGGAAAAAAATTCACATCAGCAGAGCAAAGAGAAAGAATAGACAACACAAAGATACCCACCCAAGAAACCTTTCCTACTCTGGAAATTAATATAAGAAAAGAATCTTCTGACCTTTCTTTCTACTCTGTAGCAAGATATAATCATAGTATTTTTCTTTCCCATGACTTTGTTCACTAATTTCTTTGTTTACAAAGAAATCCTTCTATCCTGAAAGAGTACTATTGATTTGGGGTCATTATTTCTTCCTTGAGGGCGATAATGCGATGAGAACTGACCCTGGGAGCCGTTGGCGATTATAACGCAGACATTCAACAGAGCAGTGAGTAGAACTATGAAATGAGTAACAGCTACTTCATATGGTTCAAACTAATATATTAGCTGAGCTGAGCTGCTGTTTCAAAGGGACCTGAAATGCAGGGGATCACGCACTATTGTGTAACAGTCCAGATGGGACCAGCTTGTGGCTGGTGGCGTGACTCTCTCATTCGCAACACAGGGCCTTCGAGTCGGCCCTGATTTTCCCCATTTCCTCGCCCTCAGGTGGAGGGAAAGGTGAAGGCTGGGGCGTGTGCCTTTCTCCAAACAGGGAACACAAAAGTTGAGCATGTCTTATTTTCTCCTATCATGGCTTTATTAAAATTTCTGATATTCTGTTCATCATGGATTTTTTGTATTGTTATTTTTTAAAATAGCACATTAAATATTACTTATCCTGAGATACTGAGATTTTTGGCACTCAGGTAACTTTCATACCCTGGGCTGAGTGTCTCATGTCCTTCACCGTCACTCTGTCCCTCCGCCTGGGGTCCTTCTCATTTTCAGATTCGAGGTTTTCTTTTCCCCCGTGACAAAGTAACATTTGTCAGCATATCATGGGACCTCAGTCAACAGCCCATTCGATGGGAAGTGTACGAGTCCTTTGCACAGCTATTACCAGGCAACCTCATTCAGATCATATACAGACCTATATTTTCATTATTTGGGACCTAGTCAAACCACATTTATATATGTGTTAAAGTCTCAATTACAAAATTTGTTCATTTTATTTCATTTGGCAGGTTTGATGTTGTATAGCTCTATAAAATATTATTCTGCTCGTGAACTTTCATAGCTGTTATCTCTTCTTATCAGTATTAGAGAACTCTCTTATTTAATATATGTACATATATATTTTTACCTTGAAATCTCCTTTGTCTTCACTGATTTCATAACCTTTGCCTCTCCTCAATCAATCTTTCTCTGGCTTGTACTTTTCCTCTATAACTTACAAAGAATTTGTGCTGTAAAAAGTTAAGGTCAGACTTTTTCCACACGATGTGAGAAGCTTTATTATTTTAAATCTGAATTAATACACTAAATTATTAAATTTGAAATTATGTATTTTATCGTTTAAAAATGGTTTTTAAAACTGCCCCTTGAATTTTGTAGTTTGATGTATAATTGTTTAGATTTATGTATATGGTTAACTGTTTTTAATCATATTACATCATCCATATTCTTCAGTTTTTAATTTTATTCATCTCTAGGTCCTCATTTTTAAAAAACCAGCTGTGTCATGCATTTTGTGACTCTGTGCACCTATGTTGCCTCTAAATACAAAGAGCACACTAGTTATTGTCTTTGTCTCTCAAAACTCCTTAGTCATTGCTCCATTTGTTCTCCTATTTTGTGTTTTACAGGAGACGCCTGAGACGGCCCACTGTTTCCCCTAGAGGCTTTTATACTTCTGTGTGTAGTCACACAAAAATGTGACTGAGCTGGGTATTGTACGCATGTTTTCTCCTGGAGTCCATGGTAAGATCCTTAACTACAGGTGTATAAAGGAGAAAACAATATACAAACACATTGAGAATAGTGTCTTCCCTGTTAAGCAGATTCGTGAGTCACTGCTTAACCGTCTTAAGGTCCCATCCTCTCCTCTCTAACAGGGACTGGAACCGTCCGTGCGTGGAAACCTTGCTATTCTCCACGCAGAAGTGGGGGAAATGGCTCCTTCATTGTAGTTGGAAGTGTAGGTGTTACACCTCTTCCACACAAGCATCACTCGCCCCATAAACGTCTCACAGGGTGTGGGAGGAACATCGTGCTTGCCCCTGTGTTCCCACGCGGTCTAGCTTCAGCTGAGACCGAGAGGTCTGTTCCCGGGACCCATGGGAGGCCATCAGGCTGGGCCTCCGTCGACAGCAAGTGATCGGCCACGCTGCCGCAAGACCTGCTTTTCTCTCCTCTTGGGAGCCATTCTTTCTGCAAAGATGCCTGGGTCGTGCCAGTCAAAGTGTTCCCAGTGGCCTGGCCTCCCCAGATGTCCAGGCAGGCCCGTCTTCTTGACCTTGGGTAGATCGTCCCTGCATTTGCTCCTCAGCAAGAGCTTCGCTCCCCCAACAAGCATCGGAGACAATGCTGAAAACACTGACAATGAGTTTTCACAGTAGATTAACATCGCAATCCTAGAAGCCTTTACATGGACAAAAAAGGACAAAGACGTGAAGTGACTGTGCGAATGCCATTTAGTCAGGAGTACCTGGTTTGGGACCAGGATCCCAGGAGTGTAACACTAGATCGCAATTAAAAAAAATTATGAACGATACTGCTTCTTTTACGTTTGTTCATAGTCTACCTAATCTAAATGATACCCATACCTTACCCAGACATGACTCTGAAAACTAGAACATTGTAACAAAATGACATCCTTTCCTGGACCTAATGAATACAATCAACACATTCACGGTTTAGACTTCGAAACTGTATTAACCAGAAGAAAACTTCAAGTTAGATGATTAAACTACAATGACTTATTTCTAAGATTGTTACAAGCGCTAACAATAAAACTGTGTCGCCAATGACTACTACTCTTATGAAGGGAGGGTCTTTTTGAAATGCAGAGGGGGAGGAAGGTTTGTGCTCAGTACAGCAGCATGCGTGGGCGGGTGGTCACAGCAGTACCGAGGGAAATGCAGTTGTCTGCATTCAGTACAGACATTGTTTCCTTGTCTCACTGTTATCTTTACGATGATTGTCTCACGCTGCTCAGTCATGGAATATTTTCAGCAGTATTTTACTGGCCGTCGTCCTCCATTCAGCTGTGTTTGAAGATTTGTCAAAGGAACTGACAACCCAGGCCTCGTTCTGTAGCAGGATATCCTTTTCATTTTTTCCTTTTTGTCCATAAATTTCTTAGGTCGATACAACCCAGAGAAAGTGGGTGCATCGGAGGGGCCTAATTTTGCTAGTTTGGGGCCTTTTGCAAAAGAAGGTTGCTTTCTTTGAAAATAGAATGTGGGAAAGACAGGAAGCTTTAGGCCAGGTCATGTGCTGGGCAGGACACCCCGAGGAGAGCCTGGCAATTTCCCGTTGCCCCTGGCAACCAGACTCGCTGAAAACTGAACAAGCTGACCCTCCCACAACACTGGTTTCATCCTGTGAATGTAAGAGCGCTGTAACATTAAAAAATGAGCAGTGTGATACACATCATCGACAGGATTAAAAAAACCATACAGTCATGTCAAAAAAGCTCATTTAATACTCATTCATAATAAAACTCTCAGGTTGCCTCCTCGATTTGATAAAAGGTGTCTACAGAAGCCCAGCAGCGAATGGCAGTGAGTGATGAAACGCCGAGGCAGGGGCAAGCTCGCGATGGTACGAACAGCCCAGGCCAACTACACGGCAGAGGGCAGAGCAATGGGTTAGCCTCGGCAGTCCTACAGAGGTTCGGAGTCACAGTAGTGCTTCAGAAACCCAAAGCTCCATAAAATGAACATTCATGTGAAAGGCCTGGACTCAGAAGTCCCATGAGGTAGCAACAGAGACTTACGTATAAAAAAACATGATGCTGCTTGAGAGCTAGGGGCTCTGATGCGGATCACCTCCGACCTCTCTGTCACGTTCCTGCCCCAACTGGGAATCGCCACGCTGGCGACGCAGGGGGGTGTCAGTGTCAGGGTGTTTGTTTGTCTGAGTCTGGCAGAATTATTGCATAATTGGAAAGGTCACTCCAGAAAAAATATAAAAAGCAAAAGTGAGCAAGAAGAATTAAAATGATGAAAATAAAAATTTAAATCTATAAATTTGTAATCTCTTCTTACGTACCAATTTTTGGTGTGTTTTTCTTTTAATTACAGTGTTTAAAGCATTTCTGAGAAATGGGTGTGCTAGATTTAAAGTTTTAATTGAATTTTTAAAGACTTTGATTAACTAGTTTTGTAGACAATGAGGAAATTTAATTTGTTAAATCCATACATTTTTCATTTGTTATTTAGAGGAATTCTGCATGTTTAATGTCAAACAAATGTTAATGCTTAATTGATAAAATAAATGTATTATGCATTAAATAAGGAAGGGATCAGTGCACAGAAACCCTCTCAGACACTGATAATTCCATCAAGAATAAGCACAAATGTTTGACTCAAGGAAGCTCATCCAGAATGATCCATAATAGTACATCATGTCTAAAGATCTAATTTAGGACTCTTGCTGAGAGATTGCTATGTAGCCATTGGAAAGTAATAAAATCACTTGTAGAAATCATATACAAAATGTTCAACATAAAGAACTATGTGAAAGGAGGAAAAAGTATGTATAGTATTTACATTTTTATTTTATACAGGTGGTCACACTTTTACTCTTCAGTTTAAAGACTAGCAAAAAATATGCATCCTCTGTAAGAATATTGTAGAGTCAGACAATAGACTATAAAGATCTAATAAGACAAAATTTTCTATTTGTGATTTTTAAAAGCCTGTGTTCATGGCAGAGGTTTTAGGTCTGAAAATAAGTGAGAAAAGCAAAATTCATTTATTAGGAATATATTTTTAACTTGGAAATACTTTTTTATGTTACAACCTTCCCCCAAACCCCCCTAAAATTGATTATATGTTACGTGTGTCTGCACACACCTAAGCACATGTAATGTGTATGTGTATATGTGCACACGTGTACATGCATATGCTTGCACAAAATAATGGAAAGTCATTTGGTAAAATGTTAATAGCAATTATTTTGGGTTATGGGAATGTGTGATTTAAATATTTTTGTGTATGCCTTTTAATTTTTATTCAGTATGTGCTTCCTTTTGTAATTAAAATAGAAAAAACACAGTTTATTAAAACCAGTCAAAGCAAAAAGCTATATTTTTGCAATTTCATTTAAATATAGAGATCTATTTAAGTAAAGAAAAACTTTGGGAAGTAATTTTTAAAATCCAGTAATAGGTTTTGGTAAAATTTTGTTAAACTTTGTTCAATCACTTACATAATAATTAAAATGCTATGTATACTTTTATATGAAAAATGATGAATCAACCATTATAATATTTCATGAGTTTAATTTTATAAAAATTCTGTTTAAATTACCTTCCATTATGTGCATTACTGAGAATGTGTAAGAATATTTTACTTACAGTGACTTTTAGTGTTTCTGAAGATTTATTTTAGAAATATGACTTTGCATTAACCTCAAATATTTTTTTCTCAGAAAAAGCGTCATCTTCCTACTTACGTCAGACTCTCCAGCAACTGTTCAAAATTTACTTAGATTTTGTAAGTGTTCAATTCTGTTACATGGTGTTCAGCTACATTGCTATGCAAGGAATATAAAGATACAACTGAATGGTCTAGTACTTGGGAGACATGTTACTAATATTCAATTATGTGTGACTTGATTGTCAAGACTGCTGAGAAAAATAATTAGTATTTCACTGATGATTACCATGGTACAATTCTAACCCGTGGGTAGGAAACTGGAGACTGTTGAGCTGAGGGAGGGACTTAACCTGGAGTACGAAGGTCTAGAGCCCTAAGGCACAGGGGCTATCTACCTCCCCAGGATTCAACGTCCTCACCTACAAATGCAAGGGGCCATGTCGAATAGTCCATAACATCTCTAGCTCTTCAAACTTTCCAAGATTTTACTATACAGTTTGACAGCTACATGAATAAAAATGTAGAAACACATCATTTGTACAATCATTATTGATTTCTATTATTAGCTCTACTTTCATCAATAAGCATGAATAACATGGATATAAGCAAGAAGTCAAAAAGAGCCTTATCATATTGAATGGGCCATTACAATGACATTTTTAAGATATTACATTTTTCAGCCCTGGCTGGTGTAGCTCAGTGGATTGAGCGCCGGCTGGGAACCAAAGGGTCCCAGTTCGATTCCCAGTCAGGGCACATGCCTGGGTTGCAAGCCAGGTCCCCACTGAGGGCCACGTGAGAGGCAAGCATACATTGCTGTTTCTCTCCCCCTCTGTCTCCCTCCCTTCCCCTCTCTCTAAAAATAAATAAATAAAATCTTAAAAAAAAACTTATAAAAATATATTACATTTCTCTTTTCCTTTTCTTTCTCTCTCTCTTTTTTTTTAAAGATTTTATTTATTTATTTTCAGAGAGAGGAGAAAGGAGAGAGAAAGAACAATGTATGGTTGCCTCCCACATGGCCCTCACTGGGGACCTGGCCCACAACCCAGGCATGTGCCCCGACCGGGAATCAAACCGGGACTCTCTGGTTCCCAGCCCGCGCTCAATCCACTGAGCTACACCAGCCGGGCTCTTTCTCTCTTTTTAAGAACATCCTACCATCCTTGCCTTGGACTACCTTTTGGTTAGTTCATCTACTGGGTCCATTGGTTAGGTAGTCCATAATAAGATGTCAAGTTTTCTGCACAATACATATTTGTATAGACTTTAAAAAATATTCTTAATAAATATATATTGCATATGTCACTTACTTCCAGAGTGACAATTCTCCTATGAATACAGAAGTTTATAAGTTAAACTAATTCAAAAGAACATAAACACCCGTATGTTCATTGCAACATTATTTACAATTGCCAAGATATGGGAGCAGCCCAAGTATCCATCAATAGATGAGTGGATAAAACAACTCACACAATGGAATTCTACTTGGCCATAAAAAACAAGAAAATTTTACCCTGTGCAACAGTATGGATGGACCTGGAGAACATTATGCTAAGTGAAATGAGCCAGTCAGAGAAAGACAAATACCATATGATTTCACTCATATGTGGAATCTAATGAACAAACTGAACTAACAAGCAAAACAGAGACAGACTCATAGATGGAGAGCAGATGACAGCTAGTGTTGGGGGGAGGTGAGGGGGTGGAGGGACTGAGCGAAAAAGGAAAAAGGACCCATGGACATGGACAGCAGTGTGGTGATTGCTGGGGGAGGGGAATGAGGGGACTAAATGGTAATGGAGAAAAATAAAGTTTAAATTAAAAAAAGAAGTTTACAAGTTCAAATCATGTATGTATGATTTAAATACTTGTACTCTTATTCATTATAGTAGTCATACCAGTAGATTATTGTAGTTTGTTCTGTGATACGACGAGATATTTCCAATAGTTACCTATTTTTTCCTTAGTGTTCTTTGAGTTAAACCATTACATTTTAACCATCTCTTTGAAAATCTGACCAGTCTGCGAGTGAACCACTCAGTGGTCAACAAGGCTGTACTGCTTTAGTTTGACTTATGTGTTCTAGACATCCTGGGACTTAAAAAAATTTTTTTAATTTATTTTAACTCACTCGAAGTATTTCAGCCTTAGGGATTGGCTTTGTTTCCTAAAAGTTGGTTGAATTGTCAAGACTTTAAGAAGGTCTAGGAGAGAGAGAATAAAAACCTTGAAAGCGAGGCTTTCTCCGCCCCTCCTCCAATATAAACACCTCCTTCCTGCCACAATAAACGGACCTGTTTGAAAACTGCTCCTGTCAGCTGAGCTGTAATTGAGCACTGTTGCTGTTTGCCTTGGCTGGAGGTCAGCCCTCCCGTCGGGACGCGAGCTGTGAGAGAGCGGAGGCTGTCTCAGGGCCACCGGACCCAGCGCCTAGCATAGTGCGTGCCCCACACGAAGGGGACGAGATGGGTTAAATTAGTGAAAGGAAATGTAAAAATGTTAGCATTTGTTTTTTTTTAAGAAAGGGAAACATGTTTTGGTTATATAGACTGGAAAAGGCTAAAGAAAGTCATTATACTAATTTTAAAGTAAATGAAGGGTAAGAGTGTGTTAACATTTATTCATTTAATTCTCACAAAGGCCCCTCGGTGTTCAGTTGTGTTGTTCTCACTTTACAGAAGAGGAAACTAAAGCCGATGGAGTAGCCACCTTGGCCGAAGTGGAGCTAGCAGGAATTGGAATCCAGCTGTGTCTGACCACAGTGGTGTTGAGACGGAATTATATCTCCCCAAATTTATATGTTAACGCATAACCGCAGTGTGTTTGGAGGCCGAGACTAAAGGAGATAATTAAAGTTGAGGGAGGTCATAACGGTAGGGCCCTAATCTGATAGGACCCACATTCTTATAAGAAGAGGAAGAGATACCAGAGCTCTCTCTCTCTCTCTTGCACACACACACACACACACACACACACACACACACACACGAGGCCACGTTGAGGACACAGCAGGAAGGTGGCCATCTATAAACCAGGAAGAGAGGCCTCAGCAGCAACCAACTGCGACTGCACCTTGATCTTTGGCTTTTAGCTTCCAGATTGTGAGAACACATATTTCTGTTACTCAGGCTGCCCAGCCTCTGGCCCTGCATTATGCCAGCCTATGAAGACTAATACACAGAGAAAAATAAAGAAAGGAAAAAAGAAGGAAGGAAAGGAGGAAGAGAAAAAAGGAAGGAGGGGAGGAAGGAAGGAGGGAGGGAGGGAAGGAAGGAAGGAGGGACGGAAAGAAGGAAGGAAAGAAAGAAGGATAATTAAAAGAGGGACAGAGGTAGGAATGGAAGAAAAGAAGAAACAGAGAGGAGGGGGGAAGGAGGAAGGAAGAAAGAAGAGAGAAGAAAGTGAAAAAAATCAAATTTAAGTTAATATCAAGATGCAAGTTTTTATATGAATATGGAGACAGAAAATTGTGGAGTCTCTCCCTTTGGACAATTTTAAGAATAAGCTAGGCTATTATTTACCTTGTATGGTTTAAATTTTATTCTTCTTGGAGGCAGTGGCATGAATTAGATCACCCATTAAAAAAACTGCCGGTCTTATGTTTCCAGAGACTAAAAGAACTGAAAAAGATGGCTCTAATGAGAATCAGACCTTAATCTTAAAGTGAAGACACTTTGTCTTCTTTCCTTCCGCCCCTACTCTTGGGTCCCCATGCTCTTGTTCCTTACTTTTCTAAAACCCTGTCTTGGGGATGAGCCTCACCTCAACCACAAAAAACCCAACAGGAAGTTTTGCTGAGTGAAAAATATTTCATGAGAATAAAAATGTTTGTACTGGGGGTGAAGAGAATGAAGATATTCAAATGTGAGCAGTGTGGAAGGAAAATTACAACGAGTCAAACCTTGCAGCCCACCTTTGACCTCGCAGAAGAGATCTGAGTTCCCAGGCAGGCACTTGGATGGCACTGTGTTATGGGGCTCCATTACTCTCGCATCCCAAACCACTTTTGGGGGGTGGACACATGGACACAGGGGCTTTACAATGTGACAACTGTTATCTAATTTGAGCACTGGGGGGTTTTAGAAGATCAAATTTCTCTTACCTTCTTTTGGGTTTTTCCACTCTTCAAAAAAACATTTTAAATGATTTCATTTATTTATTTTTAGAGAGTGGGGAGGGGAGGGGGAAAGAGAAACATCAGTGTGAGAGAGAAAAATCAATCGGTTGCCTCTTGAACAACCCACCAACCGAGGACCTGGCTTGCAACCCGAGCATGTGCCCTGACTAGGAATCGAACCAGTGACCTTTCAGTTTGCAGGATGATGCCCAACCCAGTGAGCCACACCAGGCAGGGCTTGGGTTTTTTCATTCTTAATCAGCAAAGTAACTTGAGCATAAGGGGAAAACAGCAAAAGGGTGTACTTGCCTGCCTGGCCATAAGCAGAAAAGGCAGATCTTAAAAGCCACACATACCTAGGAGTAGTCTCTTAGGTTTCACACGGGTAGGTTTAGACCAAAGTTTGTCTGGTGTTTAACAAGTCTTGGGGAGGCCAGAGTAAGTAGCATATTCATTCACTCAATCCTTTTAAATACTCATATCTAAAATTCCTTCTTGCTTGGGGCAGATCAATCTTTGCTCAAGAAGGCCTTCAGCTAATTGGGTGAGGCCTACCCACATTACATGTGGAAAATCTGCTTTATTCAAAATCCACTGGCTTAAATGTCACTTTCACTTTAAACACCTTCACAGACACATCCAGAAAAATGTCTGACCACGTAGCTAGGCCCTGCGGTCCCACCAAGTGGACACATAAAGTTAAATGTCATATGAGGCACTAAACCACTCTGTTATTGGGTTGGGAAATGGCCCCACTCGGTGCACTAGCATGTGAATTAAAAGACACGTTATTTAGTTCATTTCATTGCTTTTTTTGCCTCCAACCCTTTCTTTTTCTATTTAAAATCTGCTACTTCAGCCTACCCGGAAACAAACTAGATGGAGAGGGCATTCCGGGAATCTCATCTTTTCCTTGATCCACCCTCAGCCGTGGAGAAGTGTTTTTGGGCCACGTTGCTGACAACCTCCTTCACATCCATTCCCCGCCCCCTTGAGTTTGGAAGCTGCTAGGCTTTCCAAACTTATCATGTCCCAGGCCCATTTTCCCTAAGATAATCATTTGCAAACTAGACAATTCTTTTCTGAACTCATCCTTTTTCCTGTAACGATTTGTTAAACACCGCTATTAACAGTCTAAATTCACTAATAGGGTCCTTCCCACCCTCTCCCCGCAGAGCTTTTCACTCAGCAGGCACAGGGGCTGCCTCTCCAGTGATTGCATCAGAGAGCTTATCCAAATAGCTCACCCCGGGGTAACCGACTGACGACTGCTCAGCCTCTCCTATCAGTCCCTCTGCCTGCTCCCCCGGGTGCTAAGTCATCGCCCCGTGTTGTGGGCTTGTTCCGTCAGCACTGGACCTCGGGGTGCTGAAACAGATTTTAGAGCAGGCCAGGCTGCAGTAACACACAAAGCCCCGGATCTTTTATTGCTGCCTCACCTCGCAGTTTGAAGTGGGGTGGGAGGTACTTTTTGGCAACTCGCCTTCAAGCGGTGACCCCAGGCTCCTTGGGTCTTGAACTGCTGCCATCTCAAACACTCGGCTTCGCGGCTGCCACGGAATGGGAAGGCAGAGGGAGACACAGAAGTTTTAATGGTCAGGCTCGCAAATAAATATTTATCCAAAACCAGCAGGGAATATGATACTTAAGGGTGAACGTTAGAGACGTTTCTTTAACTGTGTCCATCTGGTTTTGCTGATGAAATGGAAGCTCATAGAATGTGCCTGAGTCAGAAAACTATATAATGTCAGGGTGCCATTTCTGCTCAAATTAACCTATAATTTAATAGAATTCCAATAAACTCCCCGATGTGATTTTGAGGGGAGGCAGCCCACTCAGGGACGACATTCTCTGAAGGGCTTTTCTGTGGAGAGTCCCAACACGGCCGCTCTGAAGTGTGCTGAGAAATACTAAGCTTTCCATTCTCATCTGGCTCGAGCCACACTGGGGGCTTTTCAAAAGTGGTTTTGGAGGGAGCTCTACCTAGAAGAATGGACTTGCCTCCTGAAAAGGCCTATCCTTACTCCATATGTAAAATGGGTTCTCTGAGAAGAGTTTGCCTGTTTGTTTTCCCTAACTTGCTAGGGTCTGTTATGAAGGGCAAACACTGCGTCTTACTGTCACTTGAGCATCCATGTGTGAGAATTTACGCATTGATGCAGCTATTCTTATATGTGGCCATCCGTTGTTGGTGCGTAAAGACTCACGAACGTCCTTCTTCCAGTGAGACCGCGTGCCCCGTAACCCCGTGGCGGGGTGTCTCACATTCGCTGATGTCAGGAGAGGAATGGCACCGTGATGCCAACAGCCCCATGCTCTGCGTGCGTTTGCAGCCTCTGCACGCTCACACATGGGTATTTTTATAGGACTTGAACACAAAAACATTTTATGATAGTCTATTCTTTTGACTCATCTGTTGATCACAAGATTTTTATTCCAGTTGCTTTTTTTGGTTTTGTCATGAATTCGAGCCCATCTGTTTTTTATCTTTCAGAAATCCCACTGATGGCTCACTTGTCTTTTCTAGCAGTAATATTAATTTACTCTTATTTTTCTCTTTTCGTTTGCTATCAAGAGAGAAGTTAGGTAAGTATGCGAACTGAGTCTCTCATCTTGAACTCTTTTATTTTCATTTTTTATGTTTTTGGGATATCGAGTGCAGAAAGTTCATCAAATACCTCAGTTTAAGGCCAACTATCACCATTTTCCGTGCAGAGAAAATGCATTCATTTTGGGGGGGGGGGTTATTTATATCTCCTGTTATTTTCCCTTTCATGCAAATGCTCACTCCAATTTTATACCTCCCTCATTGCTGCCACCCACCAGTTTTCTTTCTTTTTTTAGTTTTCATGATTCATTAATGTCTCTCTGACTCATTGGGTTGGGCCTAAGGGAAGAGGCCATGGCATTCTGTCACTTTGTCAGCAATGGAAGGTGGGAAGAACATCCCCATCAATAAATAGCTATACGAGAGCACAGTGTAATTCTTTTGACCTGAGACAGCAGTGGTGTTGCTTCTCCAAAGATAGTTTGTTCAAAAGTGTGTCTCCAGACTGAGTCGTTTATGTGATATGTTCAGAAGAAGGAACCAGGAGCAAAGTGTAATCACTTTAATCTAGCTTATAAAAGAAAAGACTTATAGAAATGACAACTTGATGATTATTAGGAAAAAAAACACTGTCCGAGCCTCATCCTTGGGATGTGCGTAGAACAGAAGCTGTTGGGGGATCTCGTTGACTTCTGTGATTGCAGGTTTGTGTTTTCACGAACTGGGAAGAATAGACCTGATGTGATGCAAATTTCAACCTCACACGTGGTGCTGGTACTTTGCGCTTTATGAGCTCAGAAACATCCACAGATGGTCCCAAGAAGGATGTTTACTACACTCTGTTGTTAATGAGCCGAGCAGGCAAACTACAGAGACCTTTGCATGAGGTACGGCCACAGGAAAGGCTAGAGCAGCAATTTACTGAACAGTACCTGAGGGACCTAAATTAATGAACCTCCAAGTGACTAATTTGCTAATCCAAAATAAACCAGACTCTGTGGGTATCGGGCCAATACTATGTGTCTGGAGCCCTGAAGTGACCTGTTTGATTCTGATGCCTATAGAGTCAATTATCCCTTAAAATCTGCTCATTAGCTTTGGTTAGAAATAAGCATCTAAAACTAAAAAGCCTTTTAACAAAGCTGATTAGGTAATATAACATTTCTACTTGAAGAAACAACTGTGTATTTTTCTAGCTTATACATGATCTTCATGATGGCAGATATTCTAGAAACTTTCTGTCTGCATTGAATTGGTAAATAAATTCAGTACAATTTTGCATTAATGAAGTCATAATTTTTATAAGTATATAATATCTGCTATCCTTGGGTATCAGACAGGAAAAGAAGTCTATCCCCAGAACTGTAAGGTGATTTTCTTCTCATTAATGGGATTAATTTCCTAATTGTTTTGCGGTACAATCACAAAAAAAAAAAAACAACAACAAAAAAGAACAGCCCTTCAGTGCATTTCATCAGCAAAAGTATTGGTTTGAATCGCTGCACTCAGTTCATCTTTAGGTTTCTTACAGTCTAAGGAATCGATCAACTTGCTCTATATACTTTCTGCTCTTTCCCACTTGCCACCATCCTTCTTTTTTCCCTTCTTTTAAGATAAACACTAGAGAAAATGTGTGTTCACAGACATTTTAATGCTATCAGAGACATTAAAATAAGGAGCCCGAATTCAGACTCGCTTTTCTTTCTTCTCTTCCCTCACCTTTTTTTTTAGCTTTTTCTCTTCTCTTTTCCTTGCTTTTCCCTTCCTCCCTTCCTCCCTCCCTTCCTTGTCCACCACCTCTCCCCCTTCTTCGAACACTCTCCCTATTTCTTTTCCTTTCTGTCCTGTTCCTTAAACGACGAAGTCAGCAGCAAAGCTATGTCCACGGAGATGCTGGCCTGGCAGCAGCGTGCACACAGCCCTCACAGCTTGGCTAGGGCCCCAGTTTCTGGGGGCTCGGGGGCAAGGGATACTCTGGGGGTGGGGCCACACCAGCAGTTCACTGACCAGCCTGAGCCTGGTGGTGACCTCACAGTCCCAGAGGGAAGTGGGGAGGAACTGTGCTGTCAGTAACAGGAAGTTGGTGAAAAATGAAAGAAGCCCTTGGGGAGTGAAATGAAGAGCAGATGGCTTTAATTGTTAGCCTTGCCATGACAACTGACAAGAGAAATTCTGCTCTCTTGACATTTAAAAGATACCAGCAGTACCAGTGACCACATTCCATAGCTTCTTGAAGGTTTTCATGTCAAGGAATTCAAACTCCACTCTGTTTTCATTACTGAACAGTCCATAAAAGCTGCAGGTGACATGATTCCTGATGGCCCGACCTGCTACTAGTCTGATAAGTGCCTGAAATGTACACAGTGTGAGGGCATGGGGAGTCACAGGTGACAGCAGGTGTCCACACAGGGAAGTTCCAAGGGATGCACACGCTGCTGCGGGAAAACCAGGCCTGCACTCAGCTGGGGTGGCGGGAAGGGGGGGAGCGGGCAGAAGGAGCTCCATCTCCATAAGCCCACCAGGGCTGTTGGTTTCCTATGGCTGTTTCTGAAATCCAGTTTCAATTTTTGTTATGTTGTGGAATGGTTCTCCCTCCAAAACAGAAGGAAAAAATTTCTATGGAACCGCTGAAGAAATGAGGTGAAATAGAAATGAATGCCAACGCAGATATACGCTGTCTTCTTTGCACAGTCCATTGGAGGGACCAGAAATGAATAGATACACTCCATGCTGAGAGACGGATGCTCTGTGTTACATCAGTCTATAATGATCGGATTGAACGGTCCTGATGCAGTCTCAGGATTAATGATCCCTTTCTTCCCTAGTGATATGAAATGAGAACATTTCCCCATTGCTGAAACCTTATTTTAAGGGCTATTAAAGTAAGACTTAAATGTAAATAGTAAATATTTATTTTTAGCTAGATGATATGGTGGAACCTCCATGGCAACGACAATAACTCCACTTTCTAGTTTTTCATTGATTTTTGGTGTGAAAACTCTCCACAGCCCCAGCCCCCTGGGGTGGGGGAACAGGGTAGCATCTTGTCTACACTGGCTCCCAGCGGCCCGGCAGCACTGAGCTCCAGTCACCCAACAAATAACTGGCTTAAAAATGATGCTTACTCTCTTCCCTGTCTCAACTGGCCATTCTCCTACTTGCGTTTCCTGATGGCACACCCTACCTGGACTCGAATCTTTGTGTTAAGCCCGATCCTCGAAGACACTAACATGTAATACCTTCCCCGACATGTACACCCACTCCGTGCAGTGCTTTTTTACCGTGTGCCCACATTCCCTGTGAGGTCATGGCCACCACACACTATTGCAATCACTTGTTTGTTGATTCTCTCCCACTGCGCATTTTGAAAATACTGTGATTTAACTCTCCACACTCGCGCCCACGCCGTGGCAGGCCTGTGGGCAGAGCTCACTGATGCTGTTGAGTAAGTGGGAAGTTTTTCCATCTCAGTTGTCCTTCTGATCTTGGCATTCAATCTTCTTAGCACTTGGCCTTCTTGATCTCAGTCACCAGTCTTGGCATTTCTTCTTTCCTATCTCCTGCCCAAACTTCCCTCCTCCTTCAGCATCACCTGGGCTCAGGTCCTCATCACTCTGTGCTTTAATGATTGCAATAGTTTCTTACCTGCTCTCCTAGATCCCGAGATCAGGTCTATCTATTTCATACTACATGCCAAACCTAAGTACAACAATCTGTCTGAAAAGGCCAGTTTTATTTTGTCTCTCCCCGCCAAAACAACTAGTAGTCCCACCTGTCTTTTATCTTAGTCTAGCATTTTGCTAAGGGTGCCATCCATTGTATGTTCTTTCTATATATGGAGAAGTTACATCCTGGAGATGTACCATAGCATAGTGGTTACGAGCAAAGGCTCTGGAGGCAGACTGCCTGTTGAAATCCTAGATCTAATCCTGTGCTGGACGGAATGATGGGTCCTGACACCTATCAGGCCCCAATCAATACAACCTGTGAATGTTATCTTTGATGGTGAAAGTTTTTGCAGAGACGAATTAAATTAAGGAAGTTATTGGGTTATCTGGATGCATCCTAAATGCCATCACAAATGTCCTTACAAGTGAGATGCAGAGGGAAATTAGATCCACACTGAGAAGGACGCATTTGTGAAGATGGACCAATGTGAGATCTGAAGATGCTGCTTTGAAGGCTGGAATGATGTGTCCACAAGCCAAGGAATGTTAGCAGCCACTAGAAGTTAGAAGGGTCAAGGAAGTGATTCTTTCCTAGAACCTCCAGAGGAGTCACAGCCCAGCTGACATCTTGATCTCGGCCCAGTGATACTTATTTCATACTTCTGAGAAAATAAATTTCTCCTGTCTCAAACCACCAAGTGTGAGGCAGTTTCTTACAGTAGCTACAGGGAGCGAATGCATATGATATTGGGTAACTTCTTTAAACTCTCTATGCCTCAGTTTTCTCATTTATAAAATGGATCTTTACCTCTCAAGGTTATCTGAAGACTGAATAACTTAATGCTTTCAAAGTCCTTAGCAGTGTGTCCGACACATCCTGAACACCCAATAAATTTAACTTATATTTTGAAAATACTTTTACTGCTTGTCTATTCACTTTATTCTGTTTTGAAGAAAGTCAAAGACTTCTACATATACTTTAATACTGCATAACACTTCTTAGTATCATGTACATTATGATTAAATTTCAATTTAACAAATATTTTTTGAACATCTATTTGTAAAACTAACTTCTAAGGACACACTATAGAGTAAACTATGGTAACTGAAGTCAATGACTCTGCAATACTTAAAGTATGTTAACTGATTTAGGGTGAAAGACTTTCCCCCCCAGATTTCAGAACTTAAATACTTAACTGACATGTGGTATGTGTACGTTTGTGTGTGTGTGTGTGTGTATAGACACTTTCTCTGAGCATCAATGAATTGACCAAATTTGTACATTTAAAATATTTTCTTCCTTGCCCAAAACAAATATGCTACTGTATTTTGCTGTGTATAATGTGCACTTTTTTGCCCAAATTTTTAAGGGAAAAATAAGGATGCACATTATACATGGGTAGTACTAATTCCCTATCTACATAAATGATTTAAAGTCTTTTATTTATGCTTATGCGTTGAAAGTGTTAACTCTAGAATGCAAAAATGATATCTATATGCAAGATAATACCCTGGAATACGATAATCGGCTTTGTTTCTAAATATAAATAACAACTTGAGTTTAAAAATTAAAACTAGAGATTTTTTTCCTGAAAATTTGGTCAAAAACATGGGTGTGTGTTATACATTGGAGCACGCCACACACGGCCAAATACACTATTTAGTTTTCCTGTATTTGTAGCTACTCTACAGTAAAGAGGCATGAGAAAGATCAAGTGCCCCTACCAATGACACTACAATTTCCTGGTTAGTTGCTTGTGCCCCTCACTGAAGATGAGCTTCAGGGCTTCACGCTGCTCACGCCCGGTGCACGGTGCACCCCGATGTTCAATATCTCCCCTCTGAACAGTGCTCTGAAGTGCCTCGGGGTGGGTGTGTTCTAACTTCCAAGACTCTGGCCAAAGAATACCAATGACAGATGCAGTTGTCCAAGCGGATTTTAATAAAATCTGTGCTTTCCTATTTATTGCTTGGTGAGCCTTTGATACTATATTCAAACTTTAAAAGCAATAACTTTGAGGAAGGAGAAGTTGAAGATCCTAGCTCTGACAGAGAAACACTGTGCTCTAGCATTCCTAGAGTTTAAAGTTGGTGGCTATCAGGAAAGCAAATACTTCATGCAAGGGTAAGCCCTCTAATTGCGTTTGTGTTGAACGGCCGCCAGAGCTGTGTGTAGAGAGTTCTGTAGGCCTATTTCTGATCTCACACTCCCATCTGAGGCCATTTCAAAAGTGCCTGTGGGTAGAAGGAAAGAGAAAGAAAGTCAAAAGCACAGGAAGAAAGGCAAGGGGGTAGAAGGAATGGAGGCAAGGAAAGGAACAAGTGAAACCCTCTTGAGAAGGGAAGCTGTGTTTCATTTTGGTTGCTTAGTTTGGATGGGAGCCTGTGGAAGATTAAATAACATAAGAAAACATACTGCTGCCCTCTCTTCTCATTTTCTCTGAATGTATGTAGCATTGCATTAGTAAACCCCCAAATGAAAACTCTTGTGAAATTGTATTGTTTAATACTATAATTATTTATAATTTTTGCAGAAAAATTAATTAAGGGGCCATATAAAATGAAGTGCTAAATTGCTTTTAATCTGTTAGCAAAGATTCATTTAAATTAGTTGTTCACTAGTAAATTTTCTTCCTTACTTTTTGCCAGTATTTTAGACAAGGATTTGTAAAAATAAATTTTTATTATAAATGCAAGAATATTGTTCATGTATCTTTAAAGTTTCCATTGCTATAAGATAATAAAAGTATAAAATAAATACTAAGAAAGTTATTTTACCCATGAGAAGTTATAAATTAGGTCTCAAGTCTTGCTTGATACTTGGATTATATGAATTTGGATACAATTATTTATTAAGCTTCATATTTCTGATTGCCAGACTAAGAGTAAAAATTGTACCAGTTTCATAAGGTTTTTGTGAGTACCATGTACACATGACTTAGAGTTCAGAAACATAGTAAGGACTCAACAAATAATTTGCATTACTCATATCTCTGAGCAGTTTCTACCTACTAACTAGGTAAAAAAATCAAAAGTAAAGACAAACAGATTTAGTTATCCATATGCATTGTTTCCATATCTGACGAAAAAGCAACCGGATTTTGAACTAGATGTTCCATTCATTAATTCAGAAGCTAAGCATTGTTCTAGGTGCTTGAGTTTCAATGGAAGAAAAGTGGAGACGCCCCCACTTCCACAGAGCTAACACGTCAGCGCTGGGATATGGATGGCGACCTGGCCGGGAAAATGAGTGAAGAATGTAATGTCAGACGGCGTGATAAGTGCAAAGAAGAGAAAAGTAGAATAGGGGAAAGTTTGGGAGAAGTGTGTTATATTGTGGGATAGCCAGATTTCAGAGGAAAAAACACAGGAATGTGAGTTAAATTTGATTTTCAAATAAACAAATAGCATTTTTAGTATAAACATGGAATATTATACTAAAACCTTTTTCTTGTTTATGTGAAATTCAAATTTAAATGGCATCCTGTTTCATCTGTCAAGCCTAGAGAGGGGGTGAGGCTATGAAGATGAGACTTTATTTTTTACAGCTTTATTTAAGTATATGTGACATATAAAATTTTATTTACAGTATGCAATGTGATGACTTGATATGTGTACACCTTGTGAAATGATTCCCACTATCCTAATGAACTCCATCACCTCACATAGTAATTATTTTTTTCTGTGTGTAAGAACATAATATTTACTTTCTGGGCAACTGTCCAGTATGCAACAGAGTATTATTAACTCTAGTCACCATGTTTTTCATTAGATCCTCAGAACTTAATCATGTTATAAGTGAGTTTGTAGATATTTTAATAGAGACCTGCCTTCTATCTTGTTTCGTTGTTAGGGCTGAAGGGTGCACATCAGCCCTGATGATTTACCCTTGCTCACATATAAGGAAATCAATACTGTGCTGTGATCACACAAATCCAGTCCTATCTTTGTCCTAGTAGCACAGCTGAAGTGTTGAAGAATCTGCTATGTTAGGCAATAAACACAGGGGCCATGTCTGCCTATACTGAAAAAGACAGCACACTACTGAAGGAACCATTTATTAAATGCTTTTTAAAGGTTTAGTGCAAAAGATTTCTACGAAGATCTTATTGCAGGTGTAACATCATTTTATAGAGCAATCATATTAGAAGTCACTGCTAGTCACGACTGTCAGCGGTACAATCTTTTCTGTATTTGAGTCAGGCGTTTCTCTGGCTTACGTACTGGACTCACTCACAGCACAAGGTGCACCACATCAGCCCGGGACTGCGCCCACACGCTCTGAAAGCCACAGTAGCAGGGACAGGCCTCACCCACACGTGCCTAGAAGAGGACCCAAATGGTGCGATCCCCATCGGCAAGTTGTTCTGAGTGTGGAGAAAAGGGCAGCCGAGATGTGCATCAGATTGGCACCGAGGTAGTTTGCGTGTTAGAGGGTTGTTTCTTTTCCCTCCTGTCTTATACTTCCAAGAGAAATGCTTCTCTGACTGGAGGGAATGCAGGCTTTTTGACCTGGTAGACCTCTTCCAGGTCTGGAAGGTAGAGAGAGAGGAGGGGAAAGGAGACAGGTAGGAGAAAGAGAAGAGGGGAGGGAGGGAAAGAAGGAATGAAAGAAGAGAAAAAAGTAGAGAGAAGGAAGGAAAGAAGACATAAAGGGGAATAATAAAAAACTGCATTTTTCTGCTATATCAAAGTATTGAAAATGAGACCATTAATAATGCATATTGAATAGGAATTTTCTCTCATATTAGGGGACAGGAGGTCAATGGAGAGCAAAATAAGAAATCAAAAGTGGTGTCTGGAGACAGGTAAGGGGGCTTGCCAGGCAAGCTTCAAGTAATGCTTTATTTTACTTAATATAAAGTCTGTCCGGAAAAAGTTTAGCCATTGTTAATATAACAAGAATGGTTTGTGCAACATCAGTGTAACTTGGCAGCAAGGACAGCAGACTGGAATGCGCATGCACAAACAATGACGACTTCACTGTACTAGTCACTGGGGGCGGTAAATGCCATTGAGTGAGCATGTGTACTGTGTGGCTGTCACATTCAAAATGACTGATCCCGCCGAACAATGAGTCTGCATCCAATTTTGCACTGAGCTTGAACATTCCTCTATGGAAACTATTTGGAAGATTCAGAAGGCTGCAGCTAGGGGCAATTGGTGATTGGCAGCTTTGTGAAAATGTGTCTGCTCATGTATCACCTTTGGTGCAGAGTTTTTTGGCAAAACATCAAATCACCCAGGTGACTCAGCCCTTCTACAATCTTGGCACCCTGCGACTGCTGACTTTTCCCAAAACTAAAATCACCTTTGAAAGAGAAGATATTTCAGACAGTCGATGAGATTCAGGAAAATATAATGGGGCAACTGATGGTGATTGGGAGAACTGTATGAGGTCCCAAGGTGCCTACTTTCAAGGAGACTGAGGCATCATTGTCTTATGTACAAAGTTTCTTGTATCTTCTTCAATAAATGTCTCTATTTTTCATATTGCATGGCTGGATACCTGCTAGACAAACTTTATATATGTAATTCAAGCATTTTGTTTTACAGTAGCTTTCAGAAACTGCTTTTCTATGTTACAATCCTTTTTGTTTTACTTTATGTTTGAATGGAAGGGAATTCCGCTGGATTTTCTTTTGAAAGGGATTCTTTGCCAGTGTCTCCTATCTATCCCATTTACACTCATGAATTTAGCTGTTTTTTAAAAATAATGATAATGTTTCGTGCCTCCTGTCATAGTGTTCAAATCATTTCCAATTTCACTATTGTCGCCATTCATTATCGCCACCGGCCCCATCGGCACCACCCCGTCTTATTCTCAAGACCCCTTGGGTGCCTAACGGTGACAGGAGGGGATTCTGGGCTGAGTAATGCCTCCCCCACCACTTCCTCTCCCAACATGGACCTTCTGTTACTTTAGGACACTGGACCGGTCAGCTCTTACTGTCACCGCAGAGAAACGGTCTTTTTCTGCCAGGCTGGAACCCAGGTTGATTCCCGAACTCTTTTCAACATCAGGGCGCAGTGACGGGGAGCCTGTGAGCCCTGGGCCTCGACCTCGATTTTTCCCTCCCACCAATTTATCTTTGCAGTTCTGGGGAGCATGGCCAAGTCCCTCTCAATGGGGGCAAGCACTGTAAATCCCTAATTCCCAAACTAATCTTGCAGCAGGGACAAGTTCTGGGCAGCCTTCCCATTCTGCGAGCGCCGCACAGATTTCTTTCTTCCTGAAGTGTGTTCTAAATCCTGCAGGCTCTCTTACCCAAAAGTTAATTATCAAATTTACTGCGTATTTTAAAAAAACCCAGAACACCTGAGCCTGGCACAGCACACATTATTTTTTATTATATGAGTGGAGAACTCAGCTTGAGCTGTCATTTAACCGGCACAGCCTGAGTTTCCCTGAAGCTCAAGGCCAGGCTGAGAGAGCAGGGTTCGGAGTGCGCAGGGACAAAGGGGTCCCCGCGGGTGACTCAGAAACACTGTATGCGTGTGGCAGCCCTCAGCTCCTTAGAGACGGGTCACCTGGGGTCCTCCTTTTTTAGAGTTTTTCTGTGTCTAGGTGTTTTACTTTTAAGCAGTTGCTACTTTGTTACAGTTTCTATTGAAGGATGCAGAAAAATAAAGTAATATTAAATCCTAGCATGCCACCCTATGATTCACTGGCCAGTATTTGTAGAAATAAATTACAAATTTCTACATAATTTGAACAAGAAGTATAAGTAAAAATACTACTATTCATAGAGTTTCAAAGGCTGTGGAATTTTGATTGGACTTTAGAAACTGCAGTCTTTTCACTGGGTTTATTACATTTATTTCAATATTTCTATGCAGAAATTGTTTTTTCACTCTGAATATACCTCATTTAAAATAATATCTACCTGTACTATACTGTACTACACAATCCTATACAATACTGTGCTATGCTATTCTACTGTATTATTATTAACATATGAAGTATTGATCGTTTATTTTTATTGTATTTTTTCATTACAATTTATCACCCTTATATACTCTTCCACCTCCACCACAACAGGAATTTTAAGATTTTTCTGTTACTACAGTACTGAGGGTTATATTTTAGAAATTTTATTTTAAGTGATATATTTGGGAGATAACATTAGACAATCTAGTTTGGAAAGGGCATGGAACTCTGATAATTATACTCTAAATAACGGATTAGAAGAAAACTATGTAAAGTCATTTTCTTAGAAAGAGAAGAACAGGAAGACTGGTCTCCGAGACAGAGGGGGACAGTAACCTGGCTTGTCTAAAAAGAGAGCGTCGATCCGAACGGGTGGTCAGCCACCGGAGGCTTGAGAAAAGCTCTGTAGCTGTGGATGCAGAGATAGCGCTTCCCTTCTGAAAATAATGCCTGGGAGCCCGGTTTGGATGTGCTGGTCTAGCATCAGTTATGCAGCAAAGACGCTCATTATAGGACGCAATCGAGGGAATCAACCCCCCACCACCACACGATCCCATCTGGTTCTGACGCTCCCGACCACCCTGGGGTCAGACAGCTTTGGGACAGTGACGAGAGTGCCTGGTCGCTGCATGGTGACATTTCTCATCAGATGGGAACCAGTTGTACTTCGGAAAATGCCCAGTGAGGACCAAACATTGTGCAGTGACAGCTGAAGCTCAGCTGTGGCTGTTGAGATGCAAATAAGGACTCAGATCAACACCTTGGGACTGAGAGTTGGCACCTTGCTGGACAAAGAAGGTTGGTAACAAGTGAGAAAATGCTCTCATTTGAAGCTCCATACCTACTTACAGGCCTTTTGCTTTCACGACAATGACAACTCAATGGAGAAACGTTTCGGTAGGCAGTACTCTCTCTCCCCACTCTTCTCTCAGTTGCTCTTTCCTTCCTCCCACCTGGCCCTCCATCTCTAGGACCCACACAGCATTCTGTAATGAATTACTTTAAGAGACCTATTCCTTGCCTACCAGAATTTAAGAGAATATGTAGTCTGTTTGTAATATATAACGTCAGGTAGTTGTCTACAAGGAAGCATGTGACCTAAGGTGAAAATTCCATTTATGAAAATAACAATACTGCCGTTCAGATTCGCACACATGCACTATCGCCCTGAATCTGAAGTTTCACTCCCTGTGGTTTGAGTTCCACAGTCAGCTTTGGCTCAAAAAATGTGAACTTCAGAAATGAGCGATCCTTATGTTTTAAATCGCATGCATTTCTGGGTGCCTCCCTCCCCTCCTCACACCGTCACTGTGTCATCTCGCAGCCACACGAGAACGGTGAGTGCAGGGCTGTGAGATATTTTGAGAGTGAGCACATTCACATAACTGTGATTATAATATATTGTGATAAGTGTGCTATTTTATTATTAGTCATTGATTTCTTATTGCACCTAATTTACAGATGAAACTGAATTGTGGGTATGTTTATATGGGAAAAAGCACGGCATAGATGAGGCTCAGTTCTCTCCCGGGTGTCCGGCAGCCACGGGGGGTCTCGAAACATACCCTCTGCCCATCACGGGGACAACTGTATGTAAATTTATTTCCACATAGTGAATGGCAATCTGGGAATATTATTTATAACATGTAGAATATGAGGGGCTTAATATCAATACTATGCAAATAGCCTTAAGAAATTATTAAGAACAAAAGTCAACAGTTAAATAGAATAAAATGTCATAGAGCTTGAACAGGCATTTCCCAAACAAGTACAAACAAATAGTCATTAATATTTTGGAAATGTTCCAATTTGATTAAACAGCAGAGAATACAATTAAATTAAACAATCAAATATCATTTTTTACCCACCAGACTGGAAAAATTAATATGCAGTGGTGGAAAAATTATAAATTATCATGTTATGATCCAAATATCAAAATAAATAACGTAGCTCTATTTCATAGACATACAAAAATATTGAATGGTATAGGTAACAAAACAGTCTGTACAATATAGATGATGCTGTATCATAAAACGTCTGTCGGGCTTTGTATGTCTGTCCACGCACTTATACTACAGACAGAGAGAAATATTCCTGGAGAAGAAATATATAGAAGTCAAGACAGATTCTTATTTCAGATTTATTCGTGTTTATTTCTCGGTGATAGGGTTTTTAGGTATTTTTACCGTCTTTTAACTTGCCTATGTTGTCTAAATATTTACACTGAGCAAATGGTTTTCTAAACTATGATCTTTAAAATGTAAATTAAGAATAAATATACAAAGAGACATGGGTGGATGGAGGGTGGGGAACATGTGCTTATTTGGGGGGAAATTGAATTTGTTCAAAGGTCTTCACTTTTTCTAAGAGACTCAGATTAATCTCTAGATATTATTAGTGTGAAAATTATGCTCCTTCTCCCCAGAGAATGGTTTTATATTTGATATTTTTTATGACCAATGAGTGTTTTCTTTTGTGATGCCCTGTCTCCAGGGGACAGTTTCAAATCACCCTCTTTAGAGAAGGATACTTGGTAAGTCTGAGTCAGCGGAAATCATCTTAACATGCTTATAGAAGTTTGACTTCTATTTTAAATGAATAAAACATTACATATGTTGAGATTAGATACAGTTTCATTTAAAAATTCTGAGAACACAACATTTTTCTGGTAATTTGTTGACCTTGAAGATAAACACGAGGTCCAACCAGGAAGTACGAGTTCAACTGAATTTTGGCAGAGGGAGCCGCCTGCCTACAGATAGCTGAGGAGAGAAGCAGGCCTACCCGCAGTGACCCAGCGTACTTGCACTGCACCCCTTCCCCAGCAGGAGTCAGTGTTTTCCTTGTGTCAGGTTGACCTTACAGTGACAGCGAACTATACCCTTTCCTTTCTGTGTGGTTTAACTGTCCCAAAACTTAAGGCACTCCGCAGACTCTCTGCTAAGCTTCCTGACTGCAGTATTGCCTTCCCATGAGCTCTGAGGACTTCCCCAGGTCCTAAGACATTTTCTTCAGTCAGCACTCGAAGCAAGCAGGGGCGAGCCTTTGGCATCCTCTGTGGGTGATGGGCTAGGAAGAGCTGACTATGGAGTTCTCCCGGGGGGTTCACGGGCCAGCAGCTGTGGCACGGTGACCCCCCGTGATGGTGATGTGCACTTTCTGTCAGCGGCGCCCCCAGGGGTGTGGTGGGTGGCCGCTCGCTCTCCCAGATGGTCTGCATTCTGTAGTGACACCATGACTACATGACACCTCTGTCCTGCCGGTGGGACATTTGGCCTTTGGATAAATATCATCCCCGGAACATCGAGCAGACCAAACTACTTTTACTGCACGGAATGTTTTTCTTCTCTATAGTGAGGCAAGAACAAAAGCAGCTTGACCACACTTTTTTTGGTAGCACTCAAACATTACTGTCACAAGCAGCTGTTTTCAAATCGTATAATTTCAGATATTGCTTTCACTTGTGTAAGCGTGACAAGGAGGCGGGGAAAGAGAAGGAGCCATGGTAGGAAGCAGAACAACAGAGAGAAGAATGCACTAAAAAGGAGAGGGGTTAAAACTGCGTATTTTAAATGCCATGGAGCTTCACACACTGAGTGTCAGACGCACTCCTTTGGTTCTGCTCTGGAGTGAGCCTGTGTGTGCTGTGCTCAGCGCCCTTCAAGGGTTCCACGGCAGGGCAGCCAGGGGTGAGACACCGTTTTGGACTTCCCTGTGCTCACGCTCACTGGTCTTCCTCAGAGTTTTGCCCACAATGTTTCTCACCAGCCCCAGAGATGTCTCTGATATTGGTTGGAATTCTCTCATTTTTATTAAAACTGGACAATTGCCACATAACTGTGGTTTATACAACTCATCAAGTTATATATTATATGCACGTTCCAATTTATAGGACGCATTATACAGATTCGATTAGTCAGTCCTCAAACTCCTTTACTCATTCAATAAGTATTTTTTTAATACCTACCAAGTGTTAGGTGCTATGTGGGAACAGCATCTACTAAGGATGATCTTTAGTAGGGTTATTCCTTGTTCTCTTTTTGACTCCTATAAAATCTTTCTTTCTTCAAATTCCTGTGCATTCTGACCAGATTATGCCTGTTTTATATTATTTCAGGTGATTTATATACAGTATGTAACTTGTTTGCCTCAAACCTAGTTTTTAATATTCCCACAATGCTTAACATCTTATTAGACACAAAGGAAATATTTGACAAAATATATTAAAGAGAGAAAAGTTCTCAGTTAAGTACCCTCCTTACAAATAAGTTTGTACAAAAAGTTTAAATGAGAAAAAGAAAATTAAAAAAATGCTATATTACATATGGCTAGTTTTGAGCCAAAATCTATTGTACCAATATTTTGGTATGGGTTTAAAATCGAGTCCATGGAAAGATTACAGCAGAGAAAGCCGGGTGCCGGGAACTGGTAGAAATCGCTCAACCACCTTTAATTTCCTCTGCTTCATTAACAGAAATTGGTTGAGGGCTTTCCTTGGGGAGTTTTGTCACCCATTCCAAGAAAACGTCTGTGTTTTTACAGTACCAAACATTTGGATTAAAAAGTGAGAAACTGCACAGGTCTCTTGCTTAAACAATTGGGCAATTGGTAGGCTCAGATCACAGACTAGGCTTGTCCTTTAGAACAGGCTCCAGGTGAAAACCACCCTGAAAATACCTTGGCATTGGTAGGGAGTAAATGCCCTCAGAATAGCCCCTATGGAACTCTTTGAGAAGAGACAAGAAGAGCTGTTTTTAGTTATAAAAAATAACTCATGAGTATATAATCTAGTTTCTTCATATACAGCCTGTCAGGCAATAAAAGAAAACTAAATTTCACTTGAGTCACTTTAATGAGACTTGTTAGCCATATAATTTGTTTCTAAACATTCTGTTCTTTTGGAAAATACACTTTAAAATTTCTATGCACTGAATTTCATTGTGATAGTACCCCTGCCAAATTCTGAAAAGTAGCATATACATAAAACCCATTATCGCTGCCAAATTCATTCTGCAAGCACAATGTCTGCTTGATTATATTGGGTTGGCCAAAAAGACTGTCCCATGTTTTCCATGCGATGGCTCTAGGAGTGTAAATTGTCTTTACCTTCATTTGAAAGCATTTTGTTAGACTGCATTGTGATAGCTATCATATCAGTGTGCACTGAAAAAACTTATCAGAATTGGTGAATTTTGTGCAGTCGTTTTAATAGTGAAGATGGAAGAAAATATACAACATTTTTTTGTGTATTATGCTTTATTATTTCAAGGAACGTAAAAACAGAACAAGAAACGTGAAATGCAGAAAAAGATTTGTGCAGTGTGTGGAGAAGGTGTGGTCACCAATCGAATGTGTCAAAAGTGGTTTGCAAAATTTCTTGGTACTACTGACATTGTTGCCAAATAATTCTTTTCTGTGGGGCTGTCTTATGCATTGAAAGATGTTTGGCAGCACCCCAGGCCTCTATGCACCAGAAGTCAATAGCCATATCAGTAGTTATTGGTGAAAATAAGTAATGTATCTTTTATTTTATGGAAAAAAAATCATACAGACTTTTTGGCCAACCCAATAACAAAAATGGCCTACTTTTGCAAGGCTACACCTTACACTGGCCAACAGTATTATGCGCTGTCCCTTACTTGCTATCAGCTGGTATTTTGACTATTGAGACAATTTCGGAGCCTTAACTGAAAGATTTCCTTCCCTCCAAATTGTGCACTGCCCAGGATATGACAAGATTTCCCTTGAAAATGGGTGGGGTGTCATGTGAGCTAATTTTTTTCTCTAACCAAATTTTTTTTACATGGTCCATTAAAGGGACTCAAAATGATGGAGTCTTCTTTGTTTCTTCCCAGGTAGATCTTTTGGTGGAAAAACTACATCAGTATAATTGTCAAAAATTTAACAGAAAGAAAAGAAAGCATAACGAAAGAGAAGGCAGGCTCCTGTTTAACTGTCACGTGTAATCACAGTCTGTGGATAACTGGGAGCTGGCAGAGAGAATGTCTGCAGCTGAGCGTTGCCCCGGAGCAGAGAGGTTCACATCCGCACCAGGCATGGAGGACAGACTAACCCTGTCCAGGGACACGGCGCGGGGCTCCTTGCTTTCCGGGATTTCCGAAGGACGTAAATCCGCAGGGTTCCGAATGGCTGTGTTTATATTGAATTTTCCCTTTCCTTTTCTTCCTGGAGGAAAGTCAGTCAACCCTATCTTCATCCTTTGCCTCAAGTCTTGGCCAGAGTATGAGTCAAAACAGAAATATGCACTTAAGTAATTATCTGTGATCTCAGAATATATTTATTTTAAGATTCAAAGGAGAAACCATTAAAAATGAGGACAAAAAATGTTAAAAGTGGAAAACAGAAACACTTTATGGGGAATAATGGACATATTTTTTGTTCACTGGAGATGCTTTAATTTATAACACCTATAAATTGTTAATAATCATACTTAATTGTATGAATATTATTCTTGTAACATTAATGTAAGAATGGCTGTGTACCAAGCGCTATTCAGCCTGAGTCTGTGTTGTCTTTATGCTGAGTTTAAACAAAATAGGCCTTTCTACCTAACTTTAAGTTTTTTCTTTAACAAAATTATTTTGTAAATTGCTTGTATAGTTGCTAACACTAATAAATAGTTCACACCAATGTTAGTTTAAACTATTTAATCAAAAGTCTTGATCATTTCAGGTGTAGGCTAGGAATTGCACTTTCAAACAAGCCAGAGGTTGCGTGCTATGATCAGATCGGACAAACTCTGGACGCTGCTATTCTTCTTTCTGGAATGTTACATGTTGTGTTTTCCAGATTGCTGACTATAAAAGAGAAAAATTGTTTTAATAAAAATTGTATGTTTAAAATGTAAAAGAAATTAGAGTGTTATACTATGAGCATTACATTGCAGCAATAGTTAAATTGCAGTATAGACCTATTCACAATATTATAATACAAATAAAGGTATAATGTATATTTAGTTAAATTTCCAACACAACCGTTTTTGGGGTGTAAACACTATGTGAACTTTGCTTCAATACAACAAAAACCTGGTTGTATTTCCTAAAACAAATGGAAAAAATATTGAGAATGTTTCATGACATATTTATTTTATGGATCATTGTTGTTGCTTAGAAGAAAGATACTTTGGTTCAAAGCCTGATTGCCAAATCAAATCTCTTTGTTTAACAGTTAAATATCCTAATTTTATTTTCTTGAAGAGCAGTATGCAAGCTAAACCTTTATTTCTTTGGTTCTGCCTATCCCTAATTCTCAAGGATGTATTAACCGTCCCCCACAAAGAACTATCCTGTGGTCTCCCCGCGGGTGTTTTCCTTGAATGGTGCCAACTCCAGGAGGGCCTGTGACTGTGCTTTACTCAGAAAACATTTATCGGAGTTTCCCCTTTTATTGATAGTATTTTGGAGTCTAGTTTTTCACCTCTCCAGTTTAGCATTTACTTAAAGACACTTCAAATTTTTATGATGCTATTTTTATAGTGGGAGGACACCACTTCTTTCTTGAAAAAGAAAGTAAGTTTTTCTCTCATTGCCATTGAGAGGAGACGCCCGGGCCAGACCTGATGGGCAAATGGAGAAGCTCTCCCCTACAGCTGCAGCAGACACTCCCTACCCTGGTGTTGCACCCCGTGGTGTCTGGGCCACTTTCCACAGCATCGTGGGCGCTGAGGGAGCTCTCACACAGCGACGGGTGGGGGGACAGCAGGTACCATGCAGTGCATGGGCTCTCGGGCATCCCGTGGCTGATTATAAAGCTTAGAAAATAGCATCTTAACATTTGATACACAGCAATTTATTCGAAAAACACTAGATTAACTGCACAGCCATCAACACTGGAAAGACTGCACAGAAGCGTGGGGTCGATGGCAGCAGCCTAAAGCCACACTGACCTTAGTTTTAATGAGCTTTAAACATCATTTAACAGTTTAATCATTTGGAAGAGGGTTTTAATAGAATTGTCTTTTATGTTAACATAGGTAGTGCCCAAATCTATATCTGAATGTATACAAGCCATACAATGGTTAAAATGTGTAGAGTGGAGATCTGGCATGAAAAAAGTGAATTGAAACACTAACCCTTCACGGAGAAATAAGATGTAAACAATTGTGAAATCTTACAGGAAAGGCTTGAACAAAATTGTGTTTTATTGACTTGGTAGGTTATGCAAAAATAAATGATGTGAATGAAGATTACTCTGTAGACCCTCTTGATTCTAGTAAACCCATGCTAAAATGTCACATGCAGTACTGTGATCCCAACTTTTTGAAGTTGTGACAAGTTGGCGGGACAATTGAGAAAAACCGTGAACAATTAAGGCAATGTGAAGGTACTAAAATATTAGAATCCAAGCAAACAAGTTTCTTCAGGCAAGCAAATATGAATGGTCAGGCTTCACAGAAAAGCAGATGTCTTTTTCCAGCAAAGAAACCAGGACCAAAATAGCAACAACATCGGGCACATCCTGCAGGACTCGGCACACGCGCAAACTGACAGTGAGCTGCTGACAAAGCGTGTCCTGTTGTATCTCCGTCTCCAGGCAGCTCGTTTCTGGGAGAATGACGAGGGGAAGAAATAATTGATAAACTAAATATCTAATATGTAAACATATCATTTAAAATGTTTCTGCTCTTTGATTTATCAGACAGGGTATTAAGGAGCGGAGGGAAAGGCTAAGCTCCCATTGTTTACAGTGGAGTTAAAACTGCCCATTAAAAGGAAACAAAAGGATATTCTTGGAATACTCTGTTAGACAAGTTTTCGATGAGAATTCCAGAGCAGGCATGATGTTAAACAGATGTATTATTTTTCAGACTTAAAGTAAGAAGGAAAAACATTGTACATATACACAGAATACTTGGCCTTAATATTTATTGTTTCCCCAATAAAAATGAAGATAAAGCGTTATGGTAACACTGTGGAAGATAACAGAGTGGTCAGCATTTCTTAAACTTTGAATTTTGAGGTCTGATTGAATTATTTAATTTAGGGATTTTTTAAAAGTCATTTTCAGAATCACTTTGGGAATGACAATTTCTAATACATTTTTCATGGGTCAGGCTGAAAGCAAATCTTTGTTATGTCTATTTAATCTCCCTTTGAAATCTACTTCCTGTGGAGATGGACATTCTGTAGGACTCTCGGTTTCGATATCATCTCTGAATTAGCTAATCTATACAGCAGTGTACAGCATTGCAATTCCAAACTGAAAGGAATATGGGAGTGCAGATACGTCTTCAAGATCCGGATTTCAATTCTTTTGGATAGATAAACAGAGACAGAATTGGGATTGCCAGATCACACCACAGTTCCACTTTTGATTTTTTTTTTTTTTTTTTAAACATCCACCCTACGGTTTTTCATAGAGGCTACACCATTTTACAGCAAATGTGTACGAGCTTGATTTTCCCCAAGTTCCTCCATTTAAGGGACCCATTCTTTGCT
This sequence comes from Micronycteris hirsuta, assembly GCA_004026765.1. Lineage (NCBI taxonomy): Eukaryota > Metazoa > Chordata > Mammalia > Chiroptera > Phyllostomidae > Micronycteris > Micronycteris hirsuta. The sequence goes on from PVJI01003136.1 coordinate 56,682, forward strand.
CTGAGATTTGTTAAGTATATTAAATCAGTTCACAACAGCTGTGATTTGTGACGAGGCAAATTCCTTCTCCCCGGTGTTGCCAGCTGCGGAAGAATTCGGTGTGGGCCCAGCCGGGGAGTGCTCGCGCTGTCGAAAACGGCAGCCTGGAGCGGGGAGCCTTTCCTTTTAGGCTTTTGCAATGTATTCCTTCCTAAATGACTTCTTGTCCACGGGGTTACTTTTCCTTTTATTTTGTTGACGACTCTTGAAATCACTGCCCAAACCTGGCCAGTTTCACCGTTCAGGGACGTTTTTCGTTCTGGCCCATTTTCCTTCCCCCTTCCTTAAGGTCTGCTGTCCACACTGAATCGCCATTCAGCACCACGCCCGGCACCCTGGGGGGCCACCCGCCTTCACCTCGCTGTCTCCGATGCTTGCCTATTGCGTTTCTGTTTACTGTCCTGCCCCAGGAAAATGTCCTGAGAGAATTTTTGGATTGTGTGTGTGTTCCTTTATTTGCTTTAACAACCTGGACACATAGGAGATCTATGCAGTTGATAACCAGTGTTTAACTTGCCAAATAAAATAAGAACAATAAAATGAAGGCAATTTTATTGAAATAATAAGCCAAGTGTTAGACTTTTTAAAAATGCAGTTTGGGCCCGGCTGGTGTAGCTCAGTGGATTGAGCACGGGCTGGGAACCAGAGGGTCCCGGTTCGATTCCCAGTCGGGGCACATGCCTGGGTTGCAGGCCAGGTCCCCAGTGAGGGCCACGTGAGAGGCAACCATACATTGGTCTTTCTCCGTCCCTTCTCCTCTCTCTGAAAATAAATAAATAAATAAATATCTTTAAAAAAAAAAAGCAGTTTGGTAAGTGAGGTGACAGAAGCCATCCTCTGCACATCTGAGCTCAGTTACACCGTTGACGGCGCACAGCATTGATGGCGCAGGTGGTTCAGGAGAACCTTCTTCTTTTTTAAGATTATTTATTTATTTTAGAGAGAGGGGGAGGAAGGGAGAAAGAGAGGGAGCAGAACATCAATGTGTGGTTGCCTCTCGAGCGCCTCCCACTGGGGACCCTGCCTGCAACCTAGGCATGTGCCCTGACTGGGAATCAAACCAGCGACCCTTTGGTTCACAGCACTCAAGAGACCAGCACTCAATCTGCTGAGCCACACCAGCCAGGGTGGGAGAACATGTTACTCTTACCTTTTTGTGCTTCCAAACAAATGTATGCCTTTAGTAGGACATGCACATTAATTTTTAACACGTGTCCGTTAAGAGTTCCAGGTGAGAGCATAACCCTTTGTTCTCCAGGGGAAACACAAAGTGACCTTCCTGCTCTACTTCTCCTTTTGTGGATTTTGCCATGTAGGAGCCACATGCTTCTAAAGATCACCAACTACTGCCAGGTGATTGAGTTATGCCACCAGTCAGAAATAGGACTTGATAAAGAAAAATCCCAATCACCTATTGTACATTCTGGATAAACAGACCACAGAGGTGGTGTTGCTGAGCTACACTTTGAAGAACTCATAATTTGTTATGATGGTAAGAGTAGTTACTAATAATATAGGAAGAATTAGTTATAAGCCTGTAAAGACAGTGGTTAAGAAAACAAAGCAAATTGTTCTGATATAGTTCATTCCATTCCCATTATTGGGTACAAAAAAAAGGAAGTTGAAGTTTTACTGGCTGTTATTCAACTCTTTGTTTTGCTTCACCAATATCTGTGAAGACACATCCAAGGATGCCATGGAGGGACTGGAGTTCGCCAGTGTCAGGCGCTGTGACCCGCCTTGCTTCCACTTTTCCACCACCTACATTTTCCATATTAACCTAGAAAAAAACCCTCTACGTGGCACAGCCAGGTTTGAGCTTTATTTAGTTTCCATAAAACAAAAACAATCAAAGTTCCTGTTTGTTGAAATCTTTGTCCAGATATTTAACAGAGGTCTTCATCTTAGTTCTGCCTAGATACTGTTTCTTTTACATTCTGATAGCTACCAGTTCTTTTGTGTGAGGAGTCCCACGCCGATTCATGTGGAGCTGGTTACATTCTTATATGAAATATTTATACCAATGAACGCTGTAAGAATTTCTCCATCCGCCAGCAGTCGCTCAGATTTCAGTCTTTCAGAAACGGAGGTGGCACTAACTGCACTTTCATTCGTGTCTGTTTTTCCTCCGCCCGCTGAGCGCAGCATGCAGGTGGAGCTGGGCCAGCCTCAGAGTGTGTGCCCTGCAACCTGCTCAATCCAGCCACTCAGGGGTCCGTCCTCTCTCCACGACAGACGCCAGTGACGGGGGAGAAAAAACTCCCTAGCTTGTATGTTCAAAAATGTTTCAAAACGTGATGACTCACTGAACCGTACCATGCAATCTCACCCTCACGCTGTGTGGTCTGAAGTGTTGCTCTCTGTCATTGTATCATTGTATCATCATGACGCTGGGCCACAATATCTGTCCACAGCAGTACGGAGCACAGGCCTAGGCAGCTACAATCCACTACATCACTTAGAGCCAAAGTAACTTTTGTAAAGTTATTTGCACATTTCAGGTTTTAGTTGTCATATTGGGACAAAAACATTCCTGAATTGAATATGTAACGATGGAGAGATTACAGCTTTTCTTTTTAATTGCAGGAATAACTGAACATCCAAGCCATTGCTCTAATAGAGGTCCATTGGCTTCTACTTATCAATCCATCAACAGAAAGTTTGAGAGCACTTTCTAAAATGTCATGCTGGATTTTGAGGGTACACACAAGCAGAACCAGATCTTTCCCTTCAGAGACCTAATAGTATAGTGGAGAAAAAGACGTAAAAACCAATAGTTATTATTTATAAATATCATACTGGAACAGGTATTTTTACCCAGGGATTTATTTCCATATGGAACAGAAACATATGGGAGTTTCTTTCATCATTATTTTCTTTTTCAAACTGTACGTATTTGCTATGCCGCCTTCCCCTTACATGAGTGTTAAAAAGCTTTACTGTGGACCTGACATGCACGTGCGTGATGATGATGCCAGTGTTCGGGAGCGGGCATGATTAACGCCGGGTGGGAGGCAGCGCCCGGCTGGGGTGACTGTCGGCCTGGGGCGTGGGAACTAGGTGGGAGTTCACAAGGCAGCGAAATGGAAGGAGAGCTATCAGAGTCCGAGATGCAGCAGACAAGAAGGCGAACAGGCATGTTCAGGAACAGAGGAAAGACCTTAAGGTTTAAGGACAGTGTGACATGGCAATGACTTCTGGAAACCGTGGCAAGAAAGACCCTAGACCCCTCAACAGAGGCCAATCAACATCGTGTCCTTAGACGTACACTCGTCAACCAGAACTGGCATCCAAGTGGACACCTGTGTCTGTGGAAGAGCTCACTTCAGCTTCTAGTGAGAAAGTGACCTGTGCACATGGTGGTGAGCAGCACGTGAACTGGGACTACCTTTCAAACATGTTGTAAAACATTGTTCTCTAGGTAATATTCTCTTGAGACACATCAGAGAGAAAACTCTGACTTTTCCGGATTACTATTCTTTCTAGTTTTGAATACATTAAAAAACGAGGCAGGCCCAGGCAGGGGTGGTCAACAGCTCTGTGAGATAACAGCTATATTTATGTGCCATGCACTGTGCTGAGCGTTTCTGAAGCTCCGCTTTGTTTAATCCTTGCAACTTCAGGATTTATGTGACTCATTTTATGGGTGAGAAAAGCTAAGGCTCTGATAGGTTTGAACAGCTTGGCTTCCAAGAAGCCTGGTGTGCAGTCTTCTTTATGGTTTAGAAACACTTTTTTCATAGACTCAGTTTATAAGGGGGAGCGGAAAACACTCATTAATGGCATGGAACCAAGTGCAGTGTCCTGTATGCATGACAGAGGAGGGACTACCAAGCAATGATGTCTTCACCTGGAAGCATACCTCCGTGTCACCTTGAGGATGTAAAGGAGAGTTAGTAACATCCATGGCTTATTAGTCAAAATTTGAAAGCATTTTCTTCAAACTGAGCTGTAGAATGAAATATACTCCATGCCACAAGGAAATATTTAAGTGAAACTTAAGAGGAGGGACCTTCTGTGCTGATGGACCCTTCCTCCTGAGGTCAGGAAACTGGACTGACGCCCTCCTTCCTCCAGGTTACAAGGTCAGACCATTTTCTTTTATGGATATGAGAACCCTCCCATCCCATCCAGGAGCAAACATCTGCTATGTGACTGCCAAACAGCATCTCTCTGGGATCTATGGCTTACTGGTCCCTGTGTGGTTAGTAAAGATTTACTGAAGGATTTGACACAATTTTCCCCTCTGCCCCAAATTTCTGACATTATCAAGGTGGCTTCATCATGTATTAAATCAACCAATAGCTTAGTTTTTCTTTTTCTGTATCTCCTGCACTCTGATCTTAAAATCTGGACTCACATCTCCGGACTCACATCTCCCAGTTCCCATCCTTCCCATTCCAACTTTCCAACCTCACTGCTCCACTGCAAATGGAGTGAGCTCCTTATCACTAAGCCGACAGGCATATTCTGCTCTTAATCACCTTGCTCAGCAACATTCTGACATTTGAAATGCCCTTTTTCATACATTTCTATCATACCACACTATTTTGCTTGTTTTTCCTTTAACCTTTCTGACTGCCCCTTTTAAAATCCCCTTTGAGACTTTATTTTCCTTTCAATTATTTTAATGTCATCATTATTCAGCTTTCCCTCCGCAACCTCCTCTTACTGCAAATATGTTCTACGAGTAATCTCATCTTTATCTATGATTTTAGATCTACTGTTTTCTGGATATTCACAGCTTACATTTGGCTCCTGAAGACTCTGGAGATGCATATATCTGACCAGCTCTAGATATTTTATTTTGGAGAAGTATTTTCAGGCAGAAAGATCTGTGCAAAGGCCAGAAGCAACAGCACATTTAGAGGGTCTTCCAATGCTTCGTTTTGAGTTAAACTGCAGAGTGAGTGGCAACACGTGAGACGGGAGAGAACGGCACATGTTTACGAGGTCTTTACACAACACACCACGGACTGAGGGTTTTAAGAGCGATACAGAGCAATTGAAAATTTCTAATCATGGACTAGAAAACTGTGATTAGAAAGATTACTCTGGTAATCGGCCAGAAAACTGGTGGTTGAAGGAAAGGGAGTGAAAGTGGCCAGTTGGGAGACACAGAGAAATGCAGGGGAGAATTTGTGAGCGTCTGAAATAAGACAATGTAAATGGAGGGAAATGTTCAATAAGTGTTTACTGAAATATAGACTCTTTCCGCGGGAAAGCGCTAGTGCTGTCTCAGATGATATGAACCGAACTTTTCACATTAAAACAAATTCAGTAGAGAGCCTGAAAATTATATTTGGGGAATATGGCCAGGAAAATGTTTTAAGTGGCTATCCATAACTGAAATTTATCAGTTATAAAACATGTCAAATTCATTAATTCTGAAGGCTTTACTTGATCTCTATACAATTGATTGATAAATTAAGAAATTTGGAAAACAAGTACAATTGAAAAAGCAAAACCCCAAATGATTGTTTTCTACTGATTAAAATAACTGAAGTTGAGTTTAAATCTGTTGATCTTATTTTTAAAATGAGTTTAATTATCTTTTTTAAAATAATACTTTGTTGTTGTTCAAGTACAGTTGTCTTTCACTCTGTCAAGTACAGTTGTTCTCCCCCGACCCCCGCCTCCCACCCCCGATCCTACCCCCTTGGCTTTGTCCATGTGTCCTTTATACATGATCCTTGACGGCCCTTCCCCCGTTTTCCCTCTCCCCCCTCCCCTCCGGTTACTGTAAGTTTGTTCTTATTTCAATGTCTCTGGTTATATTTTGCTTGCTTGTTTGTTTTGTTGATTAGGTTCCACTTATTTTAATGATAATTAAACTAATTTTCCCCAATAAACATTTTCATTTATTTAATAGCATACTGAAAAATTATCCATCAACTTTGCTTTATTATTGTAATTTTGTACACTCATCCTCATATGTTTGTTCTACTAGGAAAAGGGTGTGAGGCAGAGGGCTTACAAGGCCATTGTTTACATTATTTTTTATTTTCTTTAAAAAAATTTATTTTGGTTTCTTTAGGGTTACCTGGCAGAAAAAGATTTTGTCATATTATGTTATTCTCATTTTCTGGATTAAGATATTCTGGAGGTAATAATCGTTTATATTAAGTAATAGTCATCGAAATACTCTTACTCTTTTCTGAAGCACTCTGGCGTAAATGGGGATGGCATTTTCTCAGAACACAATAGAGAAAACCGGTCCTTGGTTCCGTGATTTATGCAACTGTCAGGGTGATGATTCAACTACTTAGAGAGCACAACTATGTACAGCATATTAGCTTCCTGTGCTTGCTGTAACACACAAGCTGAGCGGCTTCAACCTGAGCGGAAAAAATACTTCCTCCTCTTACAGTGCTGCGGCTCAGAGCCCTAAGTGGCTCTCCCTGGGCTGAGACCAAGGTGTCAGCAGTGCCCGGCTCCCTCCAGAGGCTCTGGGGGAAAAACCATCTGCCTACTTCTCCCAGCTCCTCCACGACACTATCTCTTAGACCAGAGGCTCTTTTTTGATCTCAAGGCGGGTGTGGCAAGGGCTCTCTTCTTGCTGACTCTGCTGACCTTGGCTTTCCTTGCATAGCCCTCTCCTCCTCCATCTGTGGTCAAAGTGCCCTCCAGCTCGCGTTCATAAGGGTGCTCACGTGGATCCTTTCCTGGATAATTCAGGAAATCTCCCCATTTCAAGATCCTCCACTTACTCGCGTTTCTAAAAGCCTCATTAGCCACATGAGCTAGCGTTCGCTGATTGCAGAGATTGAGCCCAGGGGGCCTTTGGGGGACAGCGTTAAGCCTACACACATAGTATTACCACAGCGTCAGCATCCACTTTTCCCCTTTCCCCTGTGGCACAGGCAGAGTAAGAGAGGAGCTTTATTTCATTTTATGGTTTTTTTTTTTTTTTTTTTTTTTCCCTAGGAGTGCACTGCCGACATCCATTGCATAATATGCAGTTCTGGAGTTGTGGCTCTGGAGACAAGGAGCAGGTGGTGAAGGAGAAAAACGGTTCTCCAACAAGAGTCCTTTCTGTGTCGGTGTTCTCACTTCTGCGTCTTCCCGCTGAAGACAGGCACAGTTACGGCGGGTTGGTTTCTCCCAGCTGAGCAGATGAGGTCGAGAGACGGCGGTCCTATAACTGGTATATGTCCCTCCGAACCTCTTTCCTCTCTTCCCAAGAAGATATGTCCCCTTCTCTTTCCGGATTTAACTGAGGAAACGGCCCTGTAAGGCACATAAAATCAATATTTACGGTGGAGATGCCTGGAAAGAGGATGCTCTGATCATCCTTTCACATGGGCCAATGTTTCTGATCTTTGAAAAAAATCTAAGGCACTTTGCTCAGGAGGCATAGTTTTAACCCTGGTGGCCTAAACCACAAATTCCAACTACTTAATGCCATTCTGCCCAGAGGTCCTTCCAAGTGTTCCAGAGCTCACGGTGGTTTTCATTTCCTACCCTAAGCGGATCGGTTGTTGTGCTGTTGTTATTATTTAACATTCCCGAGAGCAGACAGATGCCCTGTTTGAAACAGGAATATATATTCGGTATTGAATGAACTAATCATCTAAAATCTGGTGGCCATATTTCATATCCATAGTTGCATAAAAGAGAGTCATTAAAGGAAACATAATAAAAGGAAACAGTGAAAGAAAATACAAGACAAGGCATCTGTCCTGGTTAAAACCCAAACCAGCTGATGTGGAGAATGCGCCACTTTGTGACTTCGGGTCTGGCTAATGTTCTCATCCGAGCCAAAACAATAAGACATTTGTGCTGGCGCTGTAAATGGACAGGGTTGTTATTTTTCTAATAAAAGGACTCGGATTTGTTTGAAGGGAGGATCACAGGAGGATGGGAACCTTGCTCACAGTGACAGCACTCATTTTGCTTGACCACTGCGCACGACAGACGCGGGAAGCTTTGACAGCAGAGACGCAGTGCAGGAACGACTGAGTGTTACCAGTGTCCAGCCTTTCTCTTCCATGTCCATGGCAGGGCTGTCCTTGGGGACAAATTCCTCTGACTGAGCTTTGATACTGTGCCCTCCGTCTCTGGCAGTTCAGTCTGCCAACGGGCTCTCTGTAGTCTGACTCCAGCCTCCTCCTATCTGCTTGCCTTTTACTCCGGGTATATAAACATGCCAAATCTATTTCCTGTAGAATGATAACAATATTTTTGAAATAGAAGAATATTCTTCCCTCCTTTGTGTTTCCTGAGTAGGCCTTGGCCTCAGTTCTGCCAGACTCACCTGGCCATGGGGGAACTGGAGCTGTGGGACTGGAGTCCACAGGCTTGGTGGGGAGAAAACTTTTTCCTTCTAAAACCCTCTAGATTCCACTAATGGGCTAAGATATTAAGCATTTGGCTTGTCACTCTAGTTCATAGCTTTTCTATATTTACCAAGGATAAAGAAAAGTCAGAATATGTCATGAAGCAAGACTGCCATGAAGATATATATGTGTATATCTTTATATTTTATAGATATCTACATAACTTTCTCTTCCCTTTTCTATGAATACATGGATAGAAAGATAGGTCTATTTACATAGAGTGTCTGAGTGAATCACTAGCTACGTACATACCTTGAGAAAATCTCCAATGTCATTTCCATTTATAAACGCTGCTCGAATTCCTACCTTGTCATTACTAGACCTGTTGCAAGCAAGGCTTATTTTTGCTTTTCACACTTTATCCCCTATCTTCCACTTTTCAACCCAGTGAACTACACCTTCCTCTCCTATTGCTTCCTGAAACTGCATGTCAAGGTCACCACAAGCATCACCAGTAGTCTCTTTTGGTCTTTACCTCCGTCTTCATTCCTTTACACCATTTGGTTTCTGTGATTTTTTTTTTTTTTTTGTGGCTGGGTTTTTATCCTAGAACTCTGGTCAATGTTTCCTAGGCTTTATTGCCTCTAACACCAGTTTAATACCACTTTAAAATCTCAGTCATATTTTACTTTACCTGGATGAACTTATAGATATTCTAGATATAGAATCATTGATGAATCTCCAATATTTACATTAACAAGTATATTTTTCTTAAGATCTATAACTCCATATCGTATTATGTGCTAGAACTCTTCCTTACCATGTTTCAAAGACATCTCACAGTCAAACTCAACATTCCCCAGTTAAACTCATTTCTTTCCCCAGACTTCTCCTCCTCTATTCCCGTGACCAGATAACGAAACAACCATCAATTCAATCAGAAACTCCATGAGTCACTTACTCCTTCTCTTTCATCCTCATGTTCCATCTCCAATTAGCCATTACGTACTAGATACACTCCCTTCTCAATAGTCCACGCCCATCTCGTCCTTACCGTCTCGACCGGCCATTCTTATCCTTTGCCTTGCTTACTGTAACTGCCTCCTACATCCATCTGTCTGGGATTTCCTCTTTATATTTTTCACCTCCTGCAGAAGACGTTTTAAAAAGCGTAAGGGCAACTATTTGACTTCTCATTTAACGTCTTTCAGTTGCTCCCCATTACTCTGGACCCAGTCTGAGCTTTCAGCCTGTACGTATTTGATCTGGCCTGTGCTTATCTGGACACGTTAGTATCGGACAGCTCTCTGTGTACATAGCGCATTCCATCTAACTGATTTATTTGCCGTGTTTCTAATACACATGCTGTCTTGTGCACCTGTTTGCATTTGCTATTAAATGCATCTGACACAGTTGGCTGACTCCCACTCATCCATCAAAGCTCATCTCAGATTTTACACTCCGCATGTGTTTCTGTGTGTTCTGCTTAATGATAACAGTGCTAACTGATATTCTCTCCGTTGCCAGACTGAACTTTCAAAAGGCATTTGCTGTGTGTTTTACTTAGGAATATTTTGTAAATGAAATGGTATCAAAATTAGACATTTTTTTGAAAGTTGAGTAAACTAAGGCAGAAGAGGGGAAGTGATTTGTCCAATGTTGAATTGCTAGGAATTGACAAAGGTGTAACTCGTCATTATTCTTTACTTTACATTCTGAGAACTTAACAAAAAGCCTGAAATATAGAAGAGACCCAATATATATTTGTCGAATAAGGGAATAAAAAAGGAGAAGAAAAAATAATTTTCTATAACAGATGTTCAAAAGAAGTGAATTTCAAAGTAGTATAGAGGGAGAAGCTAAAATATATCACTTTTGTATTAAAAGTGTTCTTACTAAGTGGTAACATTTGAAGCAAATATTTTGTGTGGTTTCCTGTTTTATAAGGAGCCAAAGTAAATCTATACCTTTTACTCTCTGCATGTAGTTAGTTATATTCAGTAGAAATTTAGTTTCATGTGATAAAGAACATAAGCATCTCCCACATTTATAGTAATGTTTTGAATGCCTGAAATAGTTTCTAATAGGGCATCTTTCCAAATTAGTAAAATAATAGAAATTTCTACACATGGGAGGCAGAATTCAGAGACTGCCTGCGTGACCTCCATTCTCTGTGGCTAAGCCCTGGCCCGGGGTCCAACCCTTTGGCGTCTCTAGGCCACACTGGAAGAAGAAGAGTTGTCTGGGGCCATACGGTAAATACATTGAGACATGTAATCACAAAAGAATCTCATAATGTTTTAAGTAAATTTATGATTTTGGGTTGGGCTGCATTCCTAGTCGTTCTGCACCACGCGCGGCCCGTGGGTAGCACACCCCCGCCTGTGGAACCCTCTCCCCGTGTGCGGGTGCAAGGCTGACAGAACACTGAAAAGGTTGAGGGGACGTCACTCCATGACTGTCGTGTGTTTTATAAACTTCCATTAATAGGCTAAAGGGAGAGTCTCCCTGACTCGCTTTGAAGCAATAAGATGCTAAGTTGTGAGAGAGTCACCTGACCGGGAACCCTGGTGGCTTCTGGGAGCTGAGAGCAGCCCCAGCCAGCAAGGAAACGGCTCTACAACCACAACGACTTGCCTTCTGCCCAGCACAGTCCTCTGCACAGGGGATGGGCCCTGAGCCCAGCCTGCACCTCGTTGGCTCGCATTGTGAGAGGACCGAGTCAGGGTGTGTCTGAACTCCTCACCCATGGTAACCATGAGATAACAAATGGGCTTTCTTAAGCTGCTAAATTTGTGGTGATTTGTTATGTATCAGTCTATCATTAATAATATACTACAGGCCACTCCTCAACATGTTTAGTATAACAAAACTTGGAATATAGCCTTAAAAATTCTAATAACAAATAAATATGTTAATGAAAAGTGATGTTTCAAAACATTAAAAGAGAAGAAAAATCTTCTCATATCTTAACAATTCAGGTTTCAAAATATGACAAGCTATTATGAGAAGAATACATGATAAACCAACTGAGAATGAAGAGTAATACCATATATACCCATTTTAATGAAATAGAAGAGAAAGGAAAACCCGAACATATGTTTCTCTTGGGTTGAAATGAACACAGGGTTGGCAAAAGTAGGCTTATAGTTGTGAGCACATGAAACACGGGCTTTATTCTTGCATTATTAATTACTGTTTTATTTATTTCTATTACAACTGTAAACCTACTTCTGCCCACCCCTGTATTTATCCTCCATTTTCTGGTTTGTAGTGCTCTGTGGCTATTATTATTTTGCAAACCATGGCAGCTCAATCTCTCTCCTATTTAGGAAAGCAAAACTGTCAAAAATACTTAAAATTATACAAAATAAGGAATATTTTTAGTGAAATAATACAAATTTCAAATACTTCTACGATAATCGATAATTACCAATAATCTACTTCTCTGAAATAATTGTGTTTGATAAGCTGGTTCTTTCCCCAAACTCTTTTCCTTCCAGCATAGATTATAAAACATGTGACTTTGTCACCATCAAAAATAACTTTAGACTCTTTAAGTATTTTTCACTTTAAGTTATAAGACTATTGCAGATAAAGCTTAAAGAAAACAAGTATTTAAGCAACCAAACTTTGGAAGTTTTCATTTCTGATCTTCAAAACTTATGCGGGGAGAAAAATCCAAATGCTTATTTCAGACACTTATATTCCATTAAAAGTTTCAGCAGCTGACAACACCTTTAGTCTGGACCTTTGGGAGACAGCATCTGCCAGGGTATTGCAACCTGGATGGAAGAGCCCAACACTGTTAAAAGCTTTGGACTTGAGGATTCTGTTTATTTTAAGAAACATGGAGAACATAAATGCTTAAAATTCGCTAATTTAGAGCACATAAAGCGACAGACATGCCCTATGGCTGCGGAGCTACCTCTCATTTGTAATCTAAGACAGTAAAATTAAGAATCTGAAAAATAATGAAGCAACGCCCTAAACATTTCCCTTCCAACTTCTTGAAGAAGTTTTATTTACCATAACATGTGCTATTTTCTTAAGTCTTAGCAAAGCCTTTCTTATTTCCAAGTCCTGAAGTGTTCCCGTTTTCATGACATTATCACTTCATATCTGTGATACGATGACTGGCTTTAGGTAACTCGCAGAAGTTCTTACTCACTTCTTGCTTCATAACATTCTGGGTACAGTATGTACTAACAATTTTTTCCCCTCTGCTTTCCTTCCTGAAGTTGATCTGATACTCAAGTGCTGGCTTTAATAAGTTTCCACTTCAGTCTAAAGCAGGTAACTTAAGAAATCCAGAAGGCAGAGGCTGCCAAAGCTCAGCGTTTCCTAAAACCGGATTGCTATTTTACTTCTTCCACTGTGAGGAAACCCAGGCCAACGGGACCTGCCCCACCTCTTCCTGAGACTGGACGGGTCGCTGTGTCTGTGACCCAGTTACCTCGCTGGGGAAGTGCTCTGGGTCAAAGGCTATCATCCAATTTCACTTCTTATTTCATTGTTTGTTTTTCTGTTTAAATTTTCTTGCTTTCACATCTGGATGGTACAGCTTTCATGTGGTATTAAAAGTATGTGTCCAAAAATGTATCCCAGATGAACATCCTGTTTGCCTTTTGATTTAAATTTCTGTTTAGTAAACCTTTGTGGTTTGGATAGAGTACTCAGTATTTTCGGCAAGACTCCCTACCCACATCCTCAAAAACAGTAACTCCCCCATCTGTTCCTCCCTTACTCACCTCTCCTTTGCCAAATTAATATTGTCTATCAGACACATTCTTTAGGATATTTAACAAAATCGCCTTGTCTCTCTGAGGGATTGCTATTCTAGAAGCTCTTTCCATAAAAAGTCTGTTTCACATGCTAGGTCATCAGCAAATATGAAAATGTTCCCATCAGGCCCCGGTAGAAAAATAACCAATTTCTGAATTATGAGATACTTGATTTAGAGAAGCATAAATAACTGCTTTTTCAAAAATAATATAGCAACTGTATTTATCTGGTTAAGCCAGAAAAGAAATATGGTTAAAATATTTTTTAAGTCTTTCCTTCAAATTTGTCATAGAAATTCTATCACTGATGAATAGATTTACTTGACCTATTGCATGAAATTGTTTTTTAAAAAACATTTAAGCCAAATTTTTTGAAGCATAGAAATTTGGTTGTTTTTGGCATTTCTTAATTTGCTTACTTGGGGGTATGTTCTGTCCAAATCCACGCAGATAATTTCCATTGCCTTTCAAAGGGGTTATGAACACACATCTAAAGGAGAATTGGCCATTTGGTTTTTGATGTTCTAAAGCCAACTAAAGCATGAACCTCTTGCTTCCTTTCCTGGTCCCAGCCCTTTTCAATGAGAACAATGCTTATGCAAGATTTCCTAGGGGGGTTTGTGGTTTGAGGTTTTAATAATTGAGGCTAAAATTCAAATAGGGACCACAGCTGCTTGGATAAGACTCTTAGACTTTTTCATCTGAACTGCAGTGAGCTTACCAGAATTTAAAAATATGCTGAGCAATATTTGATATGTAAGAGTGACATGTGGTAGTTATATTTCAAATATGAGTATCTATATATCTGCAAATTGTATGAAAATAAAGTGACATGTGTTTTCTTTAAACATTCACAAATATGTTTAAAGACAAACTTGACTCCTTTAAAAAGTAATGAATATTGCTGTTCTGATTCAAATAAGGAAACACTGATAACGCATTATATTTTCTTTTTAAATTTTTTATTTATTGATTGTATAGAGAGGAAGGGAGAGGAAGAAGGAGGAGGAGGAGGAGGGCTACAGAAACAATGATTTGTTGTTCCACTTGTCTGTGCACTCATTGGTTGATTCTTGTATGTGTCCTAACCTGGGATCAAACCCACAACCTTGGCATATCGAGACGATGTGCTAACCAACTGAGCTACCTGACCAGGACCAGATAGTACTTCATATTTCCTATCTTTATGATGAAATTCTCACTTTGTTCACACATTGTTCTCCTGACCTTGGTGAGAATACTTATGACTGTTAGTTTGAACTCTCTCTACGGGTAAGTCACTTATCTCTGTTTCTCACTCCCAAGAGGGTGTCAGCGTCCTGGTGGGAAGTTTCACAGTCAGCACCTAGATGCAGACTGATGAGAAGCTAGACCCCCAGGAAGTGCTGGGAAGGTATGTGGCTAAGCCCCTGCCAGGGGTGAACAGAGAGACGGACATTTTTACCGGCTCCCTCTGTGCTGGGCTTTGGTGTGTAGCTTCTGGTGAGCATGGGAATAGGAGACCTTGATCGCTAAGTAGCTCTGAAAGCATTAACCCTGGAAGTCCCCGGTGGAGTAGGCTAGGTGAATCATGTTATAGAATCCACACAAAGAATGACATCGCTGCATGGAAACCTCTGAAAAACAATCATGAATGATGCTCAACAGAATTATAATAGGGAATAGAATTATTAAATATCTAAATCAGCAGTATCTGTTGAGAAAAACAAAAAGAATTTCTGTTAGATAGCATGTCCCATGTCCAATGGAATCGTCCATTCTCCCTCAATTGTTAGGCAGAAATAATTGATCCATAGGTTGGCACCCAATGTTGTCCTTCTGCTAAGTTGCTGCGGCATGGCTGAGAGGGGCTGGGACGGTAAACGTGGGGTATGTGACGTGTGACTACATGTTTTTGACGGATAAATACTGCCGATGGGTTTTTCCTGGATTGGTACCAAACATATGTAATTTTACCATCATAACAATGGTTTGGAAATGAAGGATGCAGTCACAAATTTTGTAGCAAAAACTAAGCTCTTCAGAGAAGCAAACTTTTGTGGCTAAATTTCAGAATAATTTAACAAGGCTATGTAAGCAGGTAATATAATATGATGAGCAGAAGTATATGAAAGTATTATATTTCATTAATAAATATATATCCTCAGAATACTAATTGTTTGAGGAAATGAGAAGAAAAAACCAGAGGAATAGAAGATCAATTATATGCAGAAGCTAGTGGCTTTCTTAGTCTCAAATTTCCAATTTATCATATTCATAAATAAATTTCATTCATGACAAATAAATAATGGAGGAAAAACAATAGTTTACTACTTGTACTTCTCTACTTCGTGAGGATGCCGGCTTATATTTTGTGACAGTCAAGGAAACTACAAGAAACCTAATATGATGCTTTGGGTTTGTACAAAACTCTAGTCTTATTTTACTTGGAGTGTTTGGGGTATAATTCCAACTACTGTGTTTCCAGAAATGCTTAGAG
This sequence comes from Micronycteris hirsuta, assembly GCA_004026765.1. NCBI lineage: Eukaryota > Metazoa > Chordata > Mammalia > Chiroptera > Phyllostomidae > Micronycteris > Micronycteris hirsuta. Next base: position 72,263 of record PVJI01003136.1, read on the forward strand.
TGTTACAACTTGTCTATAAAGGCAAATAGATTGGATGGATGGGGGCTTACGCAGATTTAAACACTACAACTTCTAAGATGAAGACTGAACAAGATATGATTGAACATCACATATTAACATGGCTCCTGTACTAAATAAATGTCACTACTTTTATTCTTTTAAAAGTAATACAGAGCTAATATTAAACTTTTCCCCACACTGAAACACCAGGGCTAGAGGGTAATGTGAAGACTTAATGGTGAAAAATAATTAAATATTTAATAACGTTGAGGTTACTCATTTCAATCAATACGATATATATCTCATCCTAGAAGTTTGTAAACAAAAAGTTACATTCCACTGAAATTAAATGTAAGCGTTATATGTTCCACACATAGAATCAATATCAAACGTCAAATGTTTAAAGTGCTTTGGAGAACATATCTCGAAGTACAACATCCTCTTAGCCCAGCTTCTCACTGAGATTCTACTAATGGCATTCATACATGCGCACAGCATCTTCTTAGATGCAGCCTGCCTGAAGGTTGAAAGAAAACAAGAGTGGTCAAAATGCAACTCTGTGAATGATCCAGTCATCACCTAATCAAGTTTCCATGTTTCAGAGGCAATGACGGGAAGTGACTGAGGCACCCAGGAGGGCAGCTGAGCTGTGACGGTCTGCTCCCTGCCTGTGGTCCCAGGACCGAGCTGAGCATGGGGAGCCCCGGCTCCGGCTGGGAAATGTGTCTTCCAACAGGAAGGACCTCCCCTTCTGGGGATATCCAACTTCCATCTCCTGGAAGTATGTCATTTCCAGTACCGCACTCCCAATTTTCAAGAGTTCTTTGTTGATCTCTGAGTGTTTTCTATTCACTTCTCTGTTGGTGCATCGTAGATGAAAGAGCTTTTCTTAGTATACAGCTGATGATAGGAACTGTAGATGCTTAAAAGTATTCTTCAAGTTTCCTCTTTTTCCCTTTCATCTAATTTATTTACTTTGGTCTCTCTCTCTCTCTCTTTTTAAATGTTGCAGGCTTTTCCCAAATGATATTTTGTTCTTCTTTATATTAAAGAAAGAACTCTAGAAAAGGATTAATTAGACACTGTGTGCCTTTCTGGGTGGGTTTGTGAATGGAGGTCCTTTTGTACAGCATGATTAGATAATAAACTGACTTTTTCTTGGGAGATTTCCAAATGTCAATATCTAGACATAATTTTTCTAAGATGCTGATGTTTCTCCAGAGAAGAATTATCTCTTCTTCTATCTGGGGTTACTTTCCTCAGCAATTCAGATTCTGAGAAAAGGGGTAAGGGAAGTGATGGAGTGTCAATTTTAAAGACTTTCTCCTAATTTCCCATTTGCCATTATGGCTCTTCATCACCATTCTTTTCTGTGCCTGTCATCCCTAAGTCTGGAAGCCCCTGGTTCAAGTTCTCCATTTCACATTCTCATGATCTCTTGAGGTCCTGTCTAGAGGAGACATGAATGGTGTGTTTGTGCCTCAGGACAGGGATAGTCCCTAAGAGAGGATGGTCACTCAGCTCCACACACTGGAAAACATGATGGGCCGGTCGGTGCATGGGGTGGGGGTGACAATCATTCCATACTCACGTTTTTCAAACAGCCTCCCCATTTTCAGGTCTGCATTGTATCATGTGTAGGTTTTATTTTTTAGTTTTGGCAATTTATTACCTCCAAGCCCAGAGTTCTTTAGGAGAAAATGATCTCCTTTCTTTTTGATATTCCTCTCTGCAGGCACTTCGCTTGACACCTCCAGGTGCCTGTGCTAAGATAATTACCCATCCATGTGGCTTCCATCTTTCAAAAAACAGTTTAGTTGAGGTCATGCTAGTCTGTGTTTGGCCCCTCTCTCACTTTCTTCTTTTACTCATTCTCATTCTTTCTTACTCTGCCTTCCCCTCCTGTTCCTCTTTCCTCCTCACCCCCTCCCCCTCTGCTAACTTAGTAGGATGTGAGAAGGGAGAAGACATAAATGCACCCGGCTGCCAGACACCAGGCTGCGGATCCCAGTGCACTCCCGACTACGTAGAAGAGTTGGCTGCAGACTGGGCAGCCCTCAGGCTGGAGGTTAAAGGCCTGAATAACTGTGGCTAAGCAGCTTGAGTCCAGTAGGGGCTGACATTTGCTATCAATTGCTTGATTAAATACTGCCCTTTTATTTAAAAAAAAATTTTTTTTGTTGTTTGAGTCACATCATTGATGTAACTGTGGGTTTTCCACGTCCTTGGCAGGACATTTTCTGGTCTCTGTGATTCAGTTGATTTCGGCTTCTATTTTAAATCTATTGGTATTTATCATGCCAAAGGAACACTGAGGGAGATGGGCCCTGCAAATCCCTTCCAGACCTTTTTCCGGTTTATATCACAGACTTACCATCCTGCTACGTCCCACTGCTTCAAGGACAAATGCTTCTACGTTCCTTCCATATGCTTTTCAAGTCTTCCATTGTGTGATGCCCCAACGAATCAACATCATTTCTTGTCATTCCAGACCTCTTGGTTGGGCCAGGTGAATTTTCTGCATGTCCCTCAAAACCAAAGCATCCCTGTCCCACACCATGGCATCCTCAGCTGCTTCTCCAGACTCCCGTGCCCAAATACAACTCATGTGCCTGCCCGCCCGCCTGGCTCCACGCTCGGGGCCACCTCTGCCTTTGCTGCGATGCTCACTCTCCTGCCACCCAGCTCCTGAAATCCCATCTCAGCCTCGAGCTTCCACTCAATTCCCTAGTTACTTGCACAACTTAAACACTTCCTGGGTTTTGTCTTGTTTAGCTCATTGTTTCCTCCAAAGTCACTCTTATTTCCATGAGTGGGTTTGGGGTGAGAGCAGGGGCCATGTTTCATTTCTCTCCGGACCTCACAACACAAACCCTCTCTCGAAGCCTCTGTCGATTGTTTGGCCAATCTCAAAAAGTTGCTTCTTTTAGTCTGTCACTGTTTAATTAGTGGTTTCATAGGTCAGTTTTACTTCCTGATGATATGCTGTGTATAGCAGATTCTGAGACTGGGAAGTCGAAAAGTTTTCTAGTTGGATTGCCTGGGTGAGGGAGGAAAGTCTGGTTCTCTGTGATACATTATGGTGGTACACTTTGGAGTATAACTAAAAACCAGTGGGACTGACTACTACTTACTCCAAGTTTTTAAGTTTGTTTGCAGGATGATAAAGTAGCTACTGATCTATCCTATTTTAAAATCCCCATTTATACAAAACTTCTCAATTTCTCTTTTCATTTTTCTCCTGAGTATTCCCAAGTTTAAAAAATTACTTTTTCATATCTTTGCAGAAAATTCTTTTTGACTTATTTTGTGTTCTCTTGCATTTCCATCTGGTACATTTAATAAAAGACCATAAAGTAATTTTCTTAAAGTTTGTTCTTAGTTTATCCTGTGTTTAGTTAGACCAAATGCCAAGCTATGCTTGGCACACTTTAGAAGGTAACTGCTAATTAAGCAGAGTTTATTTAATGATAGAAAGAAAGCAAGAGCACTCCTTTAAACTAGGTGTGAGAAACGGATGCAAGCAGGTTGAGTACTGCCAAAGTGTTGCAGAATCCTCGGTTAATGATTTAATTAGTAGCAAACTGTCATCAGCCCAAGTAAATGTCTTAACACTTATTTCTTTCAGTCATCCCTCGCGACTTAGACCTATAACGTCAAATTCATTAATGTTGTGCTCTTATTAGAGTATGTTAACATAAGACTTCATTCGGTCAGTTTTAGAGTATCTATAAAAGTAAGTTCCTTTCCTCTCTTCTCTTCTCATTACCTAACCATCACACTTTTATATGAATTTCCTGGCCATGGGTAAGAAACCATAGTGCTTCACTTATAAAGATAAATATTACTGGAATGGAGTTTAATATTTTGGCCACCCCAAACCACAGTTTAATTCGCAGATGTGCCTCTCCTTGTTCCAAGTCACCTTGGTGGAAGAGGAACTCCAGGTGCCTTCCGCATCTCCTCCCACTGGTGAGGCCATGGACCCAGAAGCCTGAACGGTGAAAATGAGGCTGAAACAGCGAGCTGGGCTCCATCCGTTCCCCAGGAAGGCTGTCAGCAAACCTCACTACAGAGACGAGCTCCGGACAGTTCTGAAGTTGTTCATTTCCAGCCTTCCCTCTAATCCTGTGAGCTCCCTCATACCCTTCAGGTGGAATCACTCTTTGTGAAGTCAACCTAGAGTCAGTTTTTTGTTGTTGCAGTTTGTAAACAACTGTGGTGATATACTCACCATTAGTGTTCCTGTCTTTTCATATGTCAATACATAGCTACAGAACAAAGCTACGTGATGCCTTTTATTAATCATTAGAATTTTTCCTTTTGTTACTTAACATGTATTAACTACCAAAAAAACCCTCAAATCACACACACACACACACACACACACACACACACAAAAGCCCTCTGATATTATGTCATGTCTTCTAGTATCTAGAAAACGTAGCTCAGGTGAATGTGAGACACTCAATGCTAGAATAACCAGGAGCAAGAAAAAGATGGTGGCCATGAAAATAGAGTCCCCACATTTTGAGGATGGGAAAGTTACAGAATAGTGAGAAATTGAAGGAATATGAAAATACTTTATTTTTTAATTAAAGGCATACTACTTTGATGAGAATCAAATCAGATTACTGATTACTCCTTTGGAGTACTGAATAGAAATATAAATAAAAATAACCATTTGATTCATGCAATTTAAACATGAGACAAAAGAAGAAAAAGCTAAAATTTTCTCCATATCTTTAGAAAAATTAGTGTATATTTGATAGGGTTATAAAATGTCTTTGATGAGTAAAACAAATTATAGTCTGAGACAGGTTGTATAATGTGACGGGACCTCAGAATCATTTAATAAAATGTCCCCAAGTTGTTAGTCACATTCAACAGTATAGGGAACCAATCTGCCTGGCAATGGCAAATGTAGCCCAGCCCTACTGGAAAGCCCATAGGTGCATGTCAGCACACAGGAAGACAAACCCATGGATCAGCTTTCCTGTGGGAAACCAGGCCTGCATTATACCTAGGCTGCTTTGAGGCTTGCTCTTGCTAAAACTCCCTCACCCTGAGTTGAAGCAGCAAATACTTACTACATATCTTTAAAGTAACTTCCTGAAGTCTGTGCTAATTCTCCCAAGGACGGAGTATAACCAGACCAATTACTACTATTGTTCCCTTGCATTTGCAACATTTTTTTCCTTGTTAATCTGTAAGAAGTAATCAGTAATATTCTTTCCTTTGTTATCTGTAAAAAGTCATCACCTAAAGCAAACCTGAGCATAATGAATGAGAACCTTCTTTGGTGTATGCTATTAGAAAGCCAACAAAAGCCTGTCAAGGCAAGGGTCGAGCCGCTATTTCCTTGAGAGAGTGGCCAAGATGCTCTCTCTCTCAGAGAGTGACCATGCCGTCCCTTTTTCTTCACAGGATTTTGGTAATCTGTGTGAATTTGTTTCATCTCATCCACAACACCACGGACACTGCTGGCCAGAGTCTGCACCACAACAGTACTTTAAGTCTAATAGAGTAGATTGCTGAGTCAAAACGTGTCACATACTAATCCCAGTGATATGGGTAACCAGTTTCTACTATACCTAACCCTAAATATTTACCACTTCCTATGTCCTCAGTGAACAACAAAGACATGTCCTCACTTTGCATCCAAATGTCTGTCTACGACTCTCTAACCCTCTTTTCTCATAGAACACTAGAAATTTTAAGAAGTTAAAAACAGGTTCTCTTCTGGAAGAAGTGGGAGAGTCCTCATCTAATCTGACCTCATTTCACAGACGAAATAAAAAACTTAAAGGAAACTACATTAGCCTCTTTTTTTTGCTAAAATAATTAATCTATTAAAATGCCTTAGAAACCAGTTATTTGTATATGCGATAATTTCACTGAAATTCTACCACATGAAACATCTGAGACAGACCTAATTTAGATTCGATACATTTTCTTTGAGTCAAGTATCGTAGCTTAAAATGAGACAGTCAGTTGAACTATCTCATTATTTAGTTTTCTACTCAATGACTTCCTCCTACTCCTATCTTCTTTCTCTGGAAAAAAAATAATACATAATACAATCTTGATGGAATTGCCATTCATTTTTTGAACTCAACTTGGGATTCTTAGCTTTCAATTTGAGTTTGAGTTTGTTTTCATCAGCATTTTGGAAAGGGAATGTCTCTCAGAAAAGTATGTGAGCCATGTACTCATAAAATTGTTTCTAAACTTGGTACTTCATTGTTTTCTCTGTTTTACAGCCAAACCCGGTAAAAGATTTGCTGATACATTTCTCTTAAGTTTTTCAATGAAAAGAGAATATTGTAAATTCATTTGGATTTTATTTCTTGGAAATATGTTTTCCATGTGCAGTCTGCCACTAGGAAAAATAAAACTCCATCTAAGTGTGATGATTGCAAAGAAAAGGATGACAGATTTATCTTTACCATCAAATAAATCAGGCGAGTTATTGCAGAACCTCTTCACTGCAATCAATACTGCTCTTGGTGCTATTGCTTCTATGTCACTTCTTTTTAAATTCCACACAAGAGATACAAAAGGCACACCAGCTCCAGTGAAGTAAAAAGTGAGAAACTGAGCTACTGCGTATTTATTTTCATTCTGATCTTTGTGGTTATGATAGTCATAGATTTATGAATAGGCATTCAACTAGGGAAAGCGTATTTGTAATGTTTAATATCCTGATATTTCAACAAAAAATATACAACGTGGAGCCATTTTCTTGCCAAAGATGTTACAAAACATATAGCCACACACACACACACACACACACACACACACACACACACACACAAACACTAATTTCGAACATCTATGTAGAGGGGCTGCGTATAACTTAGAAGAGCTTAAATATAGCAGGAAACACAGAATGGAAGTCTTCAAACCCAAATGAATGTCTTTAGAAGGTGAGGGAGGAAAGAAAAATCAAAGGAGTGAAATGAAAATCAGAGAAAGGCAATTATCAGTTGGTGAGATCATTTTTCCTACACCATTAACTCATTGTTTTCCCTCCTAATCTTTAATTTGGTTGCTTATTAATCAAAGAGACAAAAGTTGCAGGCCATCAATAAAGACTCAAATACAGAACATAAACATTTAGGTTATTATAATTTCCTTTACTTCGACTGTTTCAAAGTTCTGTATGAAACGGACCCTAGAGGCTTCTATTGTATAATAAACATACCTCCATGAACATTACTGGTCACTTCCAAATGCACCGGTTCTTCGGTGATTCTCAATTGTATACCAGTAGTTTCCCCTTTCAATTCAGTTGAAAGCGGCCTTTACATTTGCACTCAGTATTACATTAGTTCAGGCAAGGTAGGTCTTTTCCTGGGCACATTTTTGTGATAGCTAAGAAATACTTAGGATAGCTGAAACGCAATGCAAAGACTCCGATCAAGGCAACACTGCTGATTGTACTCCCACACATGGAGTTGGCTGCGGAAATGGGGAAGCAGGACATAGAGATAGACTCTGCCTTGAAGGCTGGTACTTTTTTCTTTTTTAATTTATTCATTGCTTTAAAAAGATGAAGAAAGTAGCTGAACAACTTCTGGTTGGCTGGATGCCGGTATTATTTTCATTGGCAAGAGCCTCTGAGTGGCTGAAAGGTGGCCATTAACACTCCGACAGAAAGCGCTGACAGGGTGATTATAAGATTAACACCCTGTGTTACATTCAGAGTGTCAAAACCTCACTCTTACCTGTCAGTGGAAAATAACAGCATGAGCGGAAACATTACAGAAACAGAACTATTTCTTATGGTCAAGGACCAACGCTTCAGTGTGTCTAAGTTTTTTTACATGTCTGTGTTAGCTACTGAATTTAGCTGATGGTGGAGGGCATTTTTTTTTTAACTCAATAAAGTGATTTCAGGAGTGAATGATTTATATGAAATGTATATTTCAGTCATTCTCCTTTGGAATGAAAGTCTCATATATAGTTTAGTCTGAAGAGATAAATAATAAATATAATTTGTTTTATAAACTCAAAAATTTTAAAAATTATTCTTACCCCAACTATGTAGAAATAGTTAACAAATTGTATCTATAATGCTTTGTGGCCCAAAGCAGAAAAATGCCCAATATTCTGGCCCAGAAATCACAGAGTTACAAGGTTTCCATTCAACAACATATGTATTTGTTTGTTTAGTCTTAGTGACAGGGAGTGAAAGAATTCCTCCTCTGCATCTCACACGGCTCATTAAATGTATTTCCACACGAAATGTATTGATATCAGCATCAATTAAACCATAAAAACCGCTAGCATTTTCTTGCCCAGGAATGGTTACTCAATGTGTTCAAGTTGATTATCCTTTGGACAGAGTTCTGCTTAGGGAAAATGTAAAAGTCAGGAACTGTAGGACAAGGAACAGTTTAGGGGCGTGCTTAACCTGGCGGTGCTGGGTCAGAGAAGGGAGGGGTGGAGGAGAGAAAGCTGTCTATTCCTGATTACCGGGGAGCCTAACCAGGTCTGTTCCATTTGGAGTTCAAATAGATCTAAACGCCTTCCAGTGCCCACACTCCCCTGCCCACCCGAGATCTCACCATGGAAGGAGGGTCAGTCCCGGACAGAACCTGGGTTGTGAGGCCTCAGGGATGCAACAGCAGCCCTCAGGGAGAGGTCTGGGCATGGCTGTGGGTGTAGCTAGACTTACAACCTTAAAATATTTAGATATACAATGTATCAACTTCCACATATAGTCTGCCACACGCTTGTGTCTCACAAAGTTAAGGGTGGTCCTAACAGGAGACTATTCCCACCCAAATATTTCTTTTTTTCCACCAATGTAAATCATTTTCAAATAGCCCTACGAGGTCTGACCAGGAGGTATCCAGCCATGCAATATGAAAAATAGAGACATTTATTGAAGAAGATACAAGATGCAAGAAATATTGTACATAGGACAATGACGCCTCAGTCCCTTTCAAAATAGACACTGTGGGATCTCACACAGTTCTCCCAGTTACCATCAGCTGTCCCATCCCATCATATTTTCATGAATCTCATTGACTGTCTGAAATTTCTTCCTTTTCAAAGGGGATTTTAGTTTTGGGAAAAGCCAGAAATCACAGGGCACCAAATCTGGGCTGTAGTGGGGATGAATCACCTGGGTGATTTGATGTTTTGCCAAAAAACTCTGCACGAGATGCGATGCATAAGCGGGCACATTGTCATGATGAAGCTGCCAATCATCAGTTGCTCCTAGCTGTGGCCTTCAGAATCATCTGAATAGTTTCTACAGAGGAATATTCAAGCTTAATGCAAAATTGGATATAGATTTGTTGCTCTACCTGCTCAGTCATTTTGAATGTGACTGCCACACAGTACACAAGCTCACTCAACAGCATCTACCCACCCCCCCCACTGACTAGTACAGTGAAGTCATCATTGTTCACGCAGGTGCATTCCAGTCCACTCTCCTTGGCTGCCAGGTTACATCAATGTCGTGCAAACCATTCTCATCATATGAACAATGGCTGGAATTTTTCCAGAAAGACCTCACGTATTATGAATTCAATATATTAGTCATATAGTTTATAGGAAGGATATTTATTCATGATTTTTTAAACGAAGGCTAGGAACTGCCAAGTCAATCACTGGATTAGCTAAAACAAATAAGACGGGAAAGCTCCTGAACTGGTATTACTGGCTGGTGGTCAGGGAGAGTCTGAGTCATTTTGTGCAGATAGAGATCATGCAACTCCATTGAAGGCAAATGAGTGAGTCCCATCGTCTGTGCTAAAATCCATCACAAGCTCATCTGACCTAGAAGGATGTTTTCCCACCAAGCAATAAAGAAGAGTGGTTATGAAGACCCTAGTAGCAGAGGCCCTACACTCAGAATCAGGACCTAGAATCTTAGTCACCTTACAGTTCTGAACAACTGGTACTCTCTGAGCTTGTGGTAAATAGAGAAAGTTAGAATGTTCTGCTGGGGTCCTTGTGACCCCAAGTAACCTCTTAGGACCTGCCTCATGTTAGGGCAGTAGGACTCGGGGACTCCCACCCATGTACAAGGCATAAGTTCCTTAAACTTTTTTTTTGTACAAGGTGTATCTTTAATAAACAATCTGCTGTGGAGACAGTAACTGGTCAAACCACAGACTAGATAATTACCAAAAGTCCATTCCAGTTAAAAAAATTCTATGGTTTTAATTATGTGGAAAAAACAAAGAAAGGCTTTGGGTAATCAAGCCTAGATGATACTCTTTTTCTTTGACATTAAAAAAAAAAATCTAACAAGCTGCTTTAGGATACTCATTTTCCCACTGGATAGAATCCCAGTCTGGTTGAGACACTCATTTTTCTGCCCTTGGGATTCAGAAGGGCTGATTTTTCTCAGCACATATTCTCTGTGGATTTGTCAGTATTCCCATCTAAATAGTCCAGTTTGTAAGGATGAACAGACAGCAGATTTTAGTCATTGAGGAACTTCAAGCCAAAAACGAGAAAGTGACTTTATGAAAATAAGGGTGGGAAACTGCCGAGAGATTTCAGTGACGTGGACTGAATGAGAAGGACGGGGATGGTATGAGCGGCAAAGGAGGGGTAGGCTGACTGGAGAGGAGGCAGGAGCCAAGGGCTGCAGGAAGGAAAGGTGAGGGTGTCCAGCTATGAGAACCAGGGCCCAGGTTTGGCACAGGGGACGAGGGGAGACGAGGACCTGCTTGTAACTTGCCAAAGAAGACAAGTCAAGTACGTGTCAGAATGGGACCCGAGCCAGTATCCTCAGGCGTCCCATCTACAATCTTCCTTCGCTGGAACACAATTTCTCTTTCGGGAAAGCAACATTTGTCCTTTATCCTAAGTACTTTCTAATCATCCACATCCTACTATAAGGTTACACTTTAATGGAAGTCAACTTGGAGACTTCTCCAGTGACATGAAACTGTTTTCTTTTGCTCTGTGGTTTAACAGTTTCTCCACAGTAACAGGGCAGCCTTTCTGTTACCAGAAACACGGGCCGTATTTGTGGTCTTTAGCCATGGCAGAAGGCCCATTAAGGCCAACGGGAGTTGTGGCTCAGTAAACCTTAGTGAATAATATTAAGTTTTTACAAGGTTGGAATATGAAGCAATCAGAATTGTTATTTCCTTATTATTTGTTTTCTTTGGTTCCCATGAAAGCACTACCACAAATAGGATGTAGGATTATGTCTTCCTTTAGGTACACAATACAAATCCTGAATAGAAACCGTACATTCTTTAGGAAGGAAATGCATGTAATTTTAACCAGCTCTTGAATATTGATTTATAAATTCTCTTTTCTTTGTCCAGTTTGGTTTAATACTTGCAAAGTATTTTTATAGTATATTGTTTCCAGTAAAGGAATCCTTTGTTTTTTTCATTCATTTCCAACTCCTAATGAATGTTCTGAGTCTTATGCCACCATGAAAAATAAGGAAGCAAAGAAAGTATAGTGCAGAACAAAAGCATTCTCATTCAGGGAATACTTAAGAAAAATACGGCATAGCTCCTAGCTAATTTTACAAGAGTTTTTACTGCATAATCAGTAGTGCTATTTGTATGGGGCGTTTCCTCATTGCAGCTCTGTGACCCGGGTGTGGCCAAACCACACGTCCGCACTGGACAGCGGAACCCCCGTGTCAGCACGGCACCCCTCTGTTGTGGTCAGCACGGCAGCAGCCGGTGACACGGAATACCCGTACTTGCACATGAGTCCCTCTCTCCATCCTCCTAGTTTTGATAGTACATGGTCGGCACTGGAAGGAAACCATTATCATAATGCTTTCACTGATCACTAGTAGAAATACTACCTTAAAGCGTTTTTTCTGTTCTGGATTATCTTAGAAACTATGACGTAAGTTCAGCTTGATTGAATTGTGCACTTCTCGATGGAGTTACTTTGACAATCTTATAACACAGGGCACGAGTGAGCACTTCTTTCTCCTGGAAAGGCTACCCTTCCTTTTTAATGACCCAGCGTTTTGCTGGTTAATTTCCCGTGTGTCTGACTACCCTCTTTCTGTCTCTTTGATTATCTCCTCTTTCTACAAAAATCACCCCTTGTGTTTCCTTCCTTAAATATTTTATTTTTTCTGGGTGAACTTTGCCACATCCACATCTTCGAGCATCACCTCCAGTATAGGTCCCCAGGCCTGCTTTTGCATATTACATTCTATTAGGAGACAACCACGGTCATTCATTGTTATGGCTACTTTCTCGCTGCAATGGCGAGCTGAGTCATTGTGACAGAGAATGTGTGGCCCCCCAGCACTAAGACATTTACTATGTAGTCCTTTAACAAAAAGTTGGCCAACATCGGACCTCCACAGAACATGGCTGACTCCACACAGCTGCAGCAGGGGATTCGAAATTCAATGTGGTTAAACCAACTTTACCTAATGTCATTGCTATCTACTTATTTTGTGTCATTAAATACTTGAAAAGTGTCTGTATCTGCCCTTTCCCTCACAGGTCCTACATCTAATTGGTCACAACAGTCTGCCAATCTTCCTCAAAGCTGAACTCTTAATGCCTATCCTACTCATTGACCTGCTCCATCTCTTACTTGAATATTTTAGTACCAAATCTCACTTCCAGCATCTATTCCTCTAAATTGATCACCTGCCCTGTGGTCAGTAATCTCACTTATCCATCTCTTCGTGCATTTATTGTTGAAATTCCGTGGGTATCTGCCATCCCAGCCCACATCTGCACAGTCCCCTCTGTTACTGTTGCAGGGGCCATGTTTTTGAGACTGTTACCCAATTAGTCATCTCCTTTACATCTCATGAGCTCTTTGCTTATTATTGTCTCTCTGCTTGAAATGCTCTCCCAATTTCTCTGCTCTAATCCTACTCAACTTTTTTTTTTCAGGCTCAACTCAAATGTCAAGTTCTCAGTAAAGTAATAAAGTTGTTACATTTTAATGGAAGTCATCAGGCTGAATTAAATGTTACCTCATTCTGCTCTTATCTGGTTTAGGATGCTTTCGACCTTCCTCCATCTTAAGCAAACTCTCAAAATAAACACAGCAATTTTTCCTGTTGAATCTACATGCGATCTAGAGTCCTTTCAAGCACTTACTGTGAATCAACTGAAGATGTTCTGAGAGATAACATCTGTGTTATACGTGACAAACTTTGCCTTCTTCCTGAGATGGTCCAGCAACTCCTTTACATATTCATTCTAAGGAACAAGAATAGGAATAAACTATTAAAAATCATTTAATCTGCTGAGTTGCTCTGGGCTGATTAAAACTGAGATGGAAATGCTAATATGGAACTCCAGGTTAGCTGTTAAATTATCACTATGATTTCAGGTATGACTGATTACTTAGAGACAAATACCTAATCTTTTGATTTGTGTGGTGAGGGGATGTCTGTTGACAAAATGAACTTTATGCCAGCATCTATTACTCTCACAGTAATAAAATTAAACAGTGATAATAATTATCATTTGTGAAATATTTTCTAGTTATCAGGATTTTCTAATATCAGGACCTTTATATTTTATCTCATTTAGTTGTAAAATAATCATTATGATCATCATTTTCTTTCTGCTATTCCTCTCATTGCCTCATTTTATAGATTAAAAACAAATACAGGAACTAATGGATTCCCCCTAGGTTAAACAAGGACTAAGTGGCAGACCAGGGATTTAAAATTAGTTCTGCTTTACTCTAAAGCCTGAGCTCTTAATAAACAAAATATATTGGTCCTTTACTTTGATCCAGCTCTACTGTTTCTATGAGGGAATTAATGAACAAATTATTCCTCTTTCAGATTGTATACAGAAAATAGTTACAACATGGAACTCTTGTAGAAGTATTTCAGAGTTGAGTAGCTTTGGAACGTCTTTTAATCATTGCTGCATGGGCATTCCCACTGAATCTGTTTCAGGCTTAGACACGAGACAGCGTGCTAAGTGGCATCGGGTTCCCAAATGACCATCTTCAATGGATTTTATTAGAAACACTCACTAAGGCTTGAGAATGAGGACCAATGGTGACATTTCAAAAAGATGTTTTTCTTTACTGCATCTTTCAGCTTGCTTCATGTAAAAGCAGTTTTCTTTATTTGTCAATGATATTCATTGCCTTAAGTCCCAGCTCATTAGAGGCTGTGGCATCTAGCCCTAGGACATTCTACTCTTTGTAACCCCTGCTGTTCATGTCCTGTATACCCAACACTTATGTATACATTACATATCCCACGTTATTACACGTATGTCCTATATTTCCCATTGAAGACTTTAATGCCTATTTTCCTTTCAACTCAAAGCTTTGCAATCATCCTAAGCAATCTCAACTCAAAGAAGCAACACATCCAACTCTTGGTTTGTTTATCGTCTCAGCCATGAACTCTCAAAACAAAAGCCAGGAAACTGTCATCAGCGGAAATTACGTCTTTCACAAAATACATAAGTCAGGTGACCACTGCCAGAAGACAAGTGTCCATGGTTATCTCACATTCCTGCCCATCTTGAAAGTGAGGTACTTAAACCCTTTGTTCTGAACTATCTTTAAAAGAATAGGTGGATAGAAAATTGACTCAAAGAATGAGAGTCACCCTCCGGAACAAGGGGCATGTTTGCTTACAACCTTGAGAGGGACATAGTGTCTCCCTCCAGAGCAAAGGCCGGTTGTGCTTGCTATCCAGTAAAATGAATGTAGTGACTTCTACCAGCGCAATGGCCAGGCGTGCTCACTGACCAGCGTTTGGGCTCCCTAGACTCGAGTTTCCTCTCCTGTAATCAAATAACTGCATGAGTAGATGCTGCCTGGACCTTTGTGTTAGCCTGTGGAACTGGGGGCTGGAGAACCGGCACAAAATTGATTGTATTCTGGCTAATTTTGTTCCTGTGAGTAGCCAACCATCATTCATCTCTGAACTGAGAGTTTGTGTCTTCTACTCACATTCATGGAAGTGTGACAAGCTCATTGATTCTCTTGTAAATAGGGTAAATCTTGAACTCTCCACAGTTCTTGACATCCACTCCCTCTATATATAATCTCTTGGATACTCTTTAATTTCTCCTGCTAATCTTGCCTCTGCCATCTAATTCTTTTCTCAGCCACTCAACTTGCCTCAAGTTCAGATGCCCTCTCTTGTCTACAAATTTCTAGTGAATACTCTGAACCACATTGCCAGTATATTCTCTCATTTACTCCACCTGGAAAAATCCTAGTTTCTATGATTCCAACTATCTGCTTTCTCCCTCCCTAAATGAAGCCTGTGGAGCTCATCTGGGGGAAAATAAAACAGACAGCAGATTGGTATCATTGTAATTTAACGATCAACCATGCCAACTAGTTCCTCACAGTTATTCTAGTCAGGTCTCTCCCCAAGCAGGGGAGTACCTTTGAAACTCACCCCATTCTCTTCTACTTTGGCACTATGCCTTAACTTTCTTAGTTCTAGCAAATTATTTTGCTTCCTACTTTATAACGAAGAGGGTTGCCATGAAATGGGATCCACTTGAACTTCCCACTGCCTAACATATAAATCTATGCTCTTTTTTACATAAAACACAATTTATGAATATTTCTCCTTGATAGAACCATAACAGTCACATATTTGATTTAAAATTGAAATTAATTTTACATCCATTGAAATTAATTACATTGAAGTGGTGAGTGGAGATGGAGGTGGAAGTGGAAGAGAGTATAAGGGGGGTAAATGGTAATGGATAAAATACAATTAAAAAATCCAAAGAAAAAGAAATCAATTATATTGAAATTACTGAGTGAACCCCAGCTATATCTAGCACAATGGTTTTATTTCTGGTGTTCATTAAATTTTGTCTCCTGAAGTGGGAGCAACCTGTTGATCCAATGATGACTGTGTTCTCTGCTTCCTTGAGTGGGGACTGAGTCGATGAGGAATGAGCCCCTGCTCCTGATACAACACCCCTGGGAGAGACGGAGCCATTGGGAGGCTGAACCTGCTCCCCAGGGGCGAGCTGGCAGGAGAAAGGTAGGGCAGAAAATTTACGGAAGAACCGGAAGAACCGTAAGGGATGAGACTGCTGCAGTTGGCACTTTCTCTTTATCTGAACAACGCCTTTGATCCAACCTCACCCTTGCGAATTTCTCTGAATAGAAGGTTGGGGCGGGGCGGGGGAGGGCAGTGCAGTGAAGTCAAGGTTCAAGATAAATTAGTAAGATAGCATATTACTCCAGGCCAAACAACCAAGGAAAGGATGCCTGAATTATTAAAACTATCTGTATGGAAGCAGGATGAGAAAATAGGAGGCATGGGTAATGGCGTCACTTTTTTTTTTTTTTTAATTAAAAAATAGGTTAGTTCCCCTTTTGTTAAAAAGAATGTATTGATGTTAGGAGTGCTCTTGATTCTATCCAGACATGTGAGTGGATTAGAGGGGTTACAGAAAGGTATTTTTAATCTCTCTGGAAACGTTTATTGCCATAAAACTCCCACCTCAGGCCCATCTTGCCAAGCATGTGGACCACATCCCCTTGTGCCATTCAAGTGGCCTTGCATGTGGCACTATCCTTACCGAATCTCCACACTCCCTCTGAAAACCTAGTTTCAGATTTAAATATACAGGCAGGTCTCATTTTATTGTGCTTCACTTTACTGTGCTTCATAGGTGTTGCATTTTTTAGAAACTGGAGGCAAGACTCTCCACCAGCAAAGAGGATTACAACTTGCTTTATGGCAATACGCACTTTAATACGGTGGTCTGGAGCTGGGCCTGCCAACCTCTGAGGTATGGCCGCACTCAAGACTACCGCTGCCATTGGATCCAGTGCCTCCTTCCTAGTCTGTCCGACTCGATCTCACTGCACTTTTAACATAGAGGACCCTACCCTCACCTTTCTTCACTAATTTCTCCTTGGCTTTTATAAATTACATTCATGTTCTCTCCCAGCTTTCTTTCTATCTACTATTTGTCGTTTTCTCTGGTTTATCCTCCTCAAATAACAAATACTGGAGTCCCTCAGGACTTACTTCTAGGTACATTTCTTCTTCCTAAATAGAGTTTCTCTAATTAGGTGACATCATCCCCTTTGAGAACTCCAAAATGAAACTCAGTGCCACCAACGCCAACATTCCCATTTTGAGTGTGGAACTTCTCTTCCAGCTCTTGTATCCTGGAGCCTACTGATTTTATTTCTAAGCACCACAAACAAAAATGCACAAATAGATCTCATAATTCCCCCTCTTAATCTCTGCAACTCACTCAAACACATGCACATTTTAAAGCCTGCATCTAAAATACTTCATCATAGAATGAATATTTGCAAAGGACTCAATTTTTAGAATGTTATGAAGAACAACGTGTAAAGACATCACTGTTAATTTCTGTCTGCAGTCCTAAGGGAGTGACAGGTACCAGCTTACCTTTGAGCAATGTACTATAAATCTGGACAAAATACTATATGAAGCAACTGTTTTTAAGCTTTGGACCCCAAATAATTCAGGGCTGTAATCCTTGAAAGAAAGGAAACTTGTAAAGTGCCTCCAAGTTCACCCTGGCTTTCTGGCTGACGCACTGCCCCAGCTCCCGCCGATGTGACTGGAGCAGAGAGGGGTGCTCCCCTCGGGCAACGAAAATGTGGATGGCGTGTGTGTTCACTAACGTGGCTGAAGTTGTCATTAGACTTATAAATACTTATAAAATAAAATATAACCACAGTAATATTTTATAAGGCTATATATATATTAAACAAATACAATATTTAAAATGCACACTGAGGTAAAATACTTTGTGTCAATTATTTATTTATCTATTGGTGAATATCACCTACTGATGCAATCGTTCCTTTTCTTAGTTTTAAGTTTATAAGCAAAAAGTAATAAAAAGCCCTAATTTCAACAAGTATATAAAACTGAGAGCGTTTAAAAAATTTTTCAATACCACTCTTTTGACCTGTACTTGCGAAGTCACATCGTTAGATTGTGAAAATATTTATTAATGACCTCTAAGCTGATAACTAGTGTGGACAAATACAATCGATTCTTATGTATTAATCGTGTATTCATACACCTTTCTAAATTTCTTCTTATATCTTACAATTTATCTGTAGTTTCTTGGGTTTTCTATGTAAAGAATTATTTCATCTGCCAGTTATGACAATTTTATTTTCTCTTTTCATTCCATAGAAGTCAATGCTCTTCTCTTGTCTTTTGCATCTTGAGCTCAAATACAACAATATTAAATACAAGAGATGAGAGGAATACCTTGTTTGTTTTAATTTTAAGTGGAATGCTTCTAAAATGTTACCATTTGGGATTATATTTGCAATAGGTTTTCCATAAATGCTTTTTATCAAGTTGAAGACTATTCCTAATTTACAAAGATTTACTTTAAAATTTAGGACTGATTTTAAATTATTTTCAAATTATTTTACTCTTGCTATGATATAATCTATTTGCATTAATATGGAGATAGATTTACATACTTGGAACATACTGAACTTAGTTATTATATTTTTTACCATGTTATATTGGATTTACTAATATTCTGTTTAAAAAGTTTGCATCTATAGTCATTAGGTAAATAGGAGGGTAAAGTTTCTTTTTTGAATTGTCATTTCTTGACTGTTCTAAAGAGCACACTGACCTCTTAGAATACACCAGAGAGTGCTCCTTCTTTTACTATGAACGAGTTTAAATAACCATCGGAACATCAAATAGCAACTCAATATCTGTATCAAAAGAGCTTCATGTATGCCTTATTCAATTAAAAGAGCGCCACAGTCATCAGGTGTAGTCACTTTGGATAAAACAAATGACTGACGACATGGTTTGGGGGGAATATTTGCCTTGGGTTATGAGGGACACAGGGATAAGCACGTGTTGAAACCAATGTTCCAGAAGCATGGCTTGCGTTTGTGTTGGTTACAGAGGTGGGGGTGGGATAACATGCTTAGGAGTGCGGCTCGGAGCGCGTGCACTGAAGACTGGCTGACTTCATAAAGTCAGGCTGGCGTTGATCGCTTGGCTTTCGAGGGCATGTTCACAGACCTTGTCACTGACGAGATAAACAGGGTTAACACCACTTCTTGTACCTGATATTCTGACACTAACTGGCACTAACAACCTGGATTTACCTCAGATGCCACAGGTCAAAGAGCACAGTCTTAGAAGACTGCCCCACCTCAGACACCAGTCAGAAGTCCTGGATACTCAGCCTACCTGCACGACTGTCTGGTTTGCTAAAATCTGGGAGTTTCCACAACACCTCTCCTTTCAGATTTGATAAAATCTCTACAAAAACTCACAGCACTCAGGAAAGTTCTAGAACTAAAATTGCAGTTTTATTATAAAGGATATGTGCATAATTCAGAAACAGCCGAATGGAAGAGAGGAATAGGACAAGGATAGATTGCTGGGTGAAGACCTTTCATGCTCTTTGCTCCTGAAGGCCAGGCACACCACCCTCCCAGAACATCAGTATGCTCACCAACCTGGAAGTTCCCTGAACCTCCTTGTTTAAGAGTTCTTATTGTGGGCTTGTTACATAGGTATGGTTGATTAAATTATTAACCACATGATTAAATTCAATCTACAGCTTCCCTGTCTCCCCAGAGGTAGGACTGAAAGTTCCAACCCTCTTATAATGAGATAGCATCTCACACCTGTCAGAATGGCCATCATCAATAAATCAAAAACAACAAGTGCCAGCGAGGACATGGAGAAAGGGGAACCCTTTTGCACAGACTGGTGCAGCCACTGTGGAAAGCAGTATGGAGATACCTCATAAAATTAAAAATGGATCTGTCTTTTGACCCAGAAATCCCACTTCTGGGAATATTTCCGAAGGAACCCAAAACACTAATTCAAAAGAACATAAGTACGCTTATATTCATTGCAGCGTTATTTACAATTGCCAAGGTATGGAAGCAGCCCAAATGTCCATCAGTAGATGAGCGGATAAAACAACTATAGGACATTTACACAATGGAATTCTATTGGGCTGTAAAAAAAAAGAAGAAAATTTTACCCTTTGCAACAGTATGGATGGACCTGGAGAACATTATGTTTAGTGAAAAAAGCCAGTCAGGGAAAGACAAATATCATATGATTTCACTCATATGTGGAATCTAATGAACAAACTGAACTAACAAGCAAAATAGAGACAGACTCACAGATAGAGAGCAGATGACAGCTAGTGTTGGGGGGTGGGGAGGTGAGGGGCTGGAGGGATTGAGCAAAAAAGAAAAAGGACTCATGGGCATGGACAATAGTGTGGTGATTGCTGGTCAGGAGGAGGTATAAGGGGACTAAATGGCAATGGAAAAAGTATAATAAAGGTTATTAAAAAAAAAAAAGAAACTCTCTGTGAGCCCACCAAGAACCATGCCACCAGCATAAGCTCATTGTCAGAATGAACGTGCTATGAGTAACAAAAGGTAATTCCATCATGTAGGAAATCCCAAAGGTTTTTGAAGCCAAGGACGTAAGGCAAAGGTCAGGTACGTTGTTTTCATTATGCCACATGTGCCTATATAGGGGTCAACAATTTCTCAGTAGTGTGGGAACTTATCAAATCCTCAGGTCCCCTTTTTGCTTTTCATCAACCAAAGCTGCATATGAGACCATTGGGGACTGTCCAGCTGTCCACCGCTTTTGTTGATTCCCCTCGAAAATGCAGTTTTATTTGCGGAAGTCTGATTTTCTGTTGTGTTTCATTCAGCATGATTTTATACTGCTTTTGGCTTTGAGTCATTCATTGTATCATCTGTTGGGATAAGGGTTATGTAGAATAATTTACTATTCTGGACAATAGTTATTACATAACATGACATGGCATGAAGAAACAAATCAAATTAAAATATTATAAGAGGGGATTAGAAGGCTCTCTGGAAGATTTCCTAGGCCTGATCAAGGAAGTAAAGTTACAGATTAGGCATTAATTGGTCACATCCTTTGCCATCCTAGAAAAGACTTCTTAGTGTTTGTTTACTAAAAAGGCGAATGCATCCTGAATACGACAGTTGCCTCGCAGAAGAGTTTGTCAAGCACGTAGTATTATCTTCACCTCACGTACTTTACAACTTGGTTGTTCTCATTGTCTCTTTTCAGAATTTGGAACCAAAATCTGGAATATCTGCATGGATTTGTTTTTCTGCTCTATGAGGAGTCATTGCTTAAAGACTTTAGTCCTTACAGCCTGTTAAGATTAATGATCTGCTAGCACATTTTTTTCTAGATTTCCTAGGAAGCCCTCTCTTATATGTTCAACACAAGACGATTCAGGGCAAAACAAAAACACATGAGACTAGACGGTACAGATAGTCAAGCAAAAAGGAAATAAAAGAATAAGCAGATTAACTGAAAAAATGATCAAATGTTGCAACAAAAATCTGTATACAAAGGCCTCTATTTAATTTTCTTTACCATCAAATGCCCCTCCAAACCAAAAGGTCTAATTGTCATATATTACTATGCATTAGGCCTAATTGACTTACTATAAACCTATTGGTTATAAATCTATTGTTTAAAAGAGAAAACAAGTAGTAATGACAATGCTACAAATCCAGTGGGTACTCATTTTTAACAGGCTTAGGTGGCAGCACATTTGAAGGACAGATGGAGCTTGGGTACCAGGCATCTTCTGAACGTGCTTACTGGTCTGAAGGCCACAACATGAAGGGCTGTGGGAGTCATGCATGGTCTGGCTGAGAAAAGAAAACTGCTGTCTTTATACAGGATTTTGGCTTAGAGTGCGTTTTGCATTGTGCTGGGCAGAGGGGCCGAAGGGGATTGTCGTCATTTTTAGAGCGTGGTTTGTATGGGTGGCAGAGGCAGGAGCGGGCCGCCATCCGTACCTGAAGTGTGTTTGGTTGTTGACCGCGCAGGTAGGAGCAGGTCGATGTGTTTTAGAAGCACGATTTGTAGTGAGTCTGTCGCCAATTGACTGATGTTCTAGGTGTGAGGCTGTCGCTGACTGATTGGTTTTCAGACACGGGTTGACCGAAGCGTGTTGTCATTGATCTACTGCATATTATGAAGGCTGCTTCCAAGGCTTACTTATCTATCATGGCTATAGAACAGTCACTTGCATCCTCGGAGTGCGGAGTATCAGCTTTCATAAGTTAGGGGTCATCGATTCTCTGAAAGCTGAATAAACTAGCCAATGAGACTATTTGTGCTTGAAGTTTCATGTTGGGGCTGCTATTTTAATTCTTTAGTAGTTCCAGAACTATTCAGGCTTTTCATTTCTTCTTGATTCTCAACTGGTAAGTTACAGTTCTCAAAGTATTTGTCAATTTTAAATAATTTTTCAAAATCGATATCCTTTATTTGTTGGGCAATTTGTTTGTGGAGGTCCATGGATTGTTGTTGAATTGATTTCTCTGTGGGAGAAAGGAAGGTCTGGGGCCTCTTATTCTGCTGCTTTTCCCATGCCACCTGCCCTATTATATTTTGGATACTCCATTGTATCTTTGCTATTACATGGCTTATGCCATTGCTGTTCTTTTCCTTTATACTATACTTAGGAATATTTTGTTACTCATTTTCTAAATTCATAAGTTAGACATTTAGTTATTAATTTACAGCCTTTTTACTTCCTAGTGTATATATATACATATATATGTGTGTGTGTGTGTGTGTGTGTATATATATATTTAAAAGAACAATAGTCCCTTATTGCATGGCTTATACAGCTCCATTCATTTTGATGTGTAGTGTTTTTTAGCATACATTTGTATATCTTTAAAATTTTCCATTTTGATTTCATTCTAACTCTTGAGTTATTTGGAGATTTAAAAAAATTCCAAGTACAAGTTAATTTTGTTTATATATTTTTTGTTATTAACCTCTAAATATATTGCTCTGTGGTTAGAGCAGATGTTCTCTATCGTATCTGGGAAACAGGATAGAAAGAGTAGAAGACAGGTTTCAATGTCTACAATGTCTACCGGAGTGCTGAACCAGCAGGGACTACAAGATCCACCTCCCTTCCTGCATTTCCACATCGATTATCCAGTGATCTAGGGAAAATACAACCTCACAGGCCCAGAGACAGGGAGAGAGAGACAAAAGGGAGACAAAGAAAACAACTCTTTCAAAACAGCGGATAAATTAGAATTCCTATTCCAGTGAAAACAAAGTAGAATAAATCACCAAATAACATAATTTAGCATAATAACTGGAAGGGACAAAAGTTATTTAAAATATGCAACAAGCGTAAGAAAACATAAGAAGAGCCAAACAGAGAGGTATTATGTGTCAAAGATTTGTAGATTAAATCAAGAATATACTAGGTAGTATGAATAAATAATCCATGAAGTACAGAATTGGAAGTTTAATTAAGGAATGAGGGGAAGAAGAGTTTGCCACCCCAAAATATGCCTTTTGGGATACTGATTATTTTACACTGGCTATGTTTTTGAAAAGAAAGACTCAGTACAAACCTGTGACCTTCCCTTTAACTGCCTAAAATAATTTAGATAGAGGATCTGCTCCAGGAAGGGAGATATTATTATGGATAATTGTAGTTTAATATAAACTAATGCGTGATAGACAGCAAGGAACCTCACAAGGCTCTTCTGAGCAAAGTCCTCTGTGTGTCCTCTTGTTAGGTGGCCCCGCCAACATGTGTTTACCAAACATTTGCTTTTCCTGTAAATGGCTTTCCTCCTCTTTGAAGTCCCAAACCACAGCCCCCTCCTTCTCCTAAACTCAAGATGGGACATGAGCCTTACCTGCCCAGTCTGTTCTAGAGTCTCCTGTTCTTAGGATATACCCATATGAACATATGTAATAAATGTGGTTATTTTCTCCTGTTAATCTGTCTCATGTCAATTTGATTATAGACAAGCTTGGAAGGCGAGAAGAAAAAATATTTTTTTTCTCCCCAGAGAAGCATTCCAGAAGGACTCAGAAAAGGATAAATAGAAAATTTTAAGAAGAATTAAGTAATATATTGGAGAAAAACACAAATAAAATATCCTAACAAATATTCTGGGAAAGAAATACAAATAAAAATTGAGAGGGTGGGGTGCTTGAAGATACAATGAAGAAGCATTTCTAAGAATTAACAGAGGAGTGAAAATCTCAGACTGGGAGGGTTTGTAGCATGCCAATGAAGAAAATAAGGGGAAAAAAATCCTATGTCTGGACATAATATAGTGAAATTTAAAAATATCAAAGAAAAAAATGAAATTCCTGTTAAAACAAACGGAACCAAACCAAACAAAAAAACAGGCCCCCGGTGGAGTCCCTTGCTCCCAGGACAAGGGACTGAGACTCACAGGCCGCTCCAGGCCCTCCCAGGAATTGACCTTAAACCTCTCTGGCTGGAATTGCCAACACCAGCGAGGGAGCCTGCGTGATAACACCTCTCGCCACCCTCTCCCCCCACAGATGTGCCCCTTGCCTGATACGACCCTTTCTCTTCTTTTGCTAATAATGTTCTTGTCCCGCCCAGTTTCTGTCTATAGAAACCTGTTTTGTACAGCTTCTCCCAGCATCCATCTGTTGACTGGATGGGATGCTGCTTCATTCACAAATCACTCGATATGGCCTACTAGATCTTTAAATTTACTGAATTAAATGTCTGTTGGTTAATATTCCAGAAGCTTAAAAGAGAGAACACGGTGTATACAGAGGAGGTAGAATATTGTTCAGACTAATTCCAGGAACTTCAGAGCTTGCAGAAACCTTACATCTGAGACTCCTAAGGAGTCCAGCACTTCCTTAAGGGTAAAGGAGAGGAGGGACTAAACTTTTTAAGGAACTTGGAAAAGAGAGGTTTGTATCCATATCTGATTACTAAGAGACTTAGATAAAGTATAAGCCCTTCAGATTGTTTTCACTTAAAAAAAAAGATATTTTTTTAGAGAGAGGGGATGCGAGGGAGAGAAACATCCATGTGAGAGAGAAATATCAATTGGTTGCACCCCCACCAGGACTGAACCTGCAACCTAGGCATGTGACCTGACCAGGAATCGAACTGGCGATCTTTTGCTTTGCCTGGATTTTTACTTCAAAAAGTGTCCTATTGATAGATAAATCTGGTAGTGAGTGGGATGGCGCCCTTATGACATGCAGAACCGGAGTGAAGGCGTGTGAGGAAAAGCAGAACCATGCATGGCCACCGGTTTTTAACTTAGCAACGAGGTGAAATGAATGCCCCCACTATTTAATAAGGTGGTAAGGAAACTTGGGGAGGAAGTAATTGGTATTAGTATTAGTGAAATTCAAATCAAGAAATTCTGAAAATAGAGCTGGTCTGAATGTACAGCTTTCTATTCTTAAATAGATAATAGCAAATTAATTTATGTACAACACCTCACTTATAGTAGTGATGTCCCTTTATATAATGATCGTTTTATAGCTTTATAACACTGATAGTCTTTTCGTTCTTACAGTTTTATGAAAGTCTATGAACAGAAGTTTCTAATTTCAATTTGTAATTTGTATACAATTTTTTCCTTTATGTTAGCACGTTTTGTTTCTTGTTAAACAAATTGTTGTCTACTACAAGTTATTTCTGCGATACTTAAAATGTGTTAGACTGCACTGTCCTAGCAGTTTCTAGTGGTCACGACCCACCTATACTTGCTGAGCACTTGAAATGTGACTGGTGTGACTGAGGAATTGACTTTTTGTGTTGTTTTTAACAGTCAATGGGAAGCGGCTATTGTAGCAGACAGCAGCACTCCAGCCGTTCACTGTTTTTTCCCATTTACATCTGTACGTCTGGAATGGACTTTGTGTATAACATGAGGTAAATGTTAAGATACTTTTTCCTGATATAAATTCCAAGGGCTGAAGCACATTGTTTTTTATGAAACCATTCTTTCCCACTTCACCGCAGAGTCACTTTGTTATAAAGCCAAGGACCTTAATATGTGGGTTTTTATAGGTTATCGTTCTGTTCCTACTAACACCTGTGGCCCTTTGTATAATTGATGAAGATTTTACAAAGCTAAATTTCACGGTAGTCTATTCTAAAGTGTCAGTTTTCACCTGAGCACATTCTATTTTATCTTATTTCTGATTGGTTCAAATGCTTTTATATTGTATGTTCAAGGTTTCCTTGATCAGTAGGAACAGAAATAGTAGGAAGTCTGAGATAAAGGCAGTGTTATTAATAGTATCATTAATGTAATTGATAATGTCGGTAATGGAATGACATTCTTTATGCAGGATCATACAATTATTTCGCTCTGGGGAAAGGAGATAAGAGTGGGAAGGGAAAGTCATTATTAGTGAAGGGTTGAGATTGGGAGTTTTGGAAATTTAGGAATCTTAGAAATCTTCTTAAATTTGATGTGGATAATGTAGGTGTTGTAAATTATTAAACAGAAAATTATTTCCTAGAAAATTGAATTGACTGCTTTGAAGGTATCTAGTTGTAATAGCACCTGTTAGGAAAATAAAAGATCTTTAAAATTTTAAATCGAAACCTCTGTACAAAGGAAAGTTTGAAACAATACTCTCTATTAAGCTTAAATGCACAAAGAAGGCAAGTTAAAACCCTACTGGTCAGATGTTCTGGACCCTGTGAATGTAATGCTGTTTTAGTTGTGTGTTACTTTCTTTTGGAGAGATATGTGAGGAATTAGACTGTTTTCTTTCATAAATGTCACTTTAGAAAGAGCTTCTATTCTCAACTGCCTGATCTCCCTTTGGGGACCGACAGCACACCAGTGTGAGAAAAGTTGATGAAGAAGGTCTTACACGTAATTGGGGTGCAGTGAAGAGAATTGGCAACGATGTACTTTCTAGGTGTTAGGTTCTGATAAGTAATTATTGATATATTCATCAGTATTTTCCATTTGTAATGAATAGAAATGCTCTCTTAATTAGTACCATTAGAATAAACATAAATAAGAAAAGGACTCTATTTTCTTTGTAAATTAATTTCTGCTTTAACATACTTTATTCATGCCCAGTGTGAAGTTTTGTAATGTTGTTCCTTAGCCAACCAGCCAGTAAAAGCTCTTACCACACTACTTTTCTCACGGTAACTTACTGTACGTACTTCTTTGAATGGCAGTTTCCCTAAGGTACGTGTTTCCCTAGAAGTAAATTGTTAGGTCCGAAAATCTCACATTCTTTTTTACTATCATGAAGTGCGAGTACCTTTTTTTTACAATCCTGAAAAAAATGAACTGTTTGATTTTTCACAATATTAATACTTAATATTTTCCCATTTAATTTTTTGTCACTTTTAAACAGTTCTTTTACTGTTTTAATTTATGTTCCCCCTTTCATTAGTGTGGTTAAGCAGCTATACTGGTTATAATGAAGTATCTCTGGTAAATTATACAAAATAACATGGCCTTTCCCCTACCTAAGAAATCAAAGACTTTTAAGTAGGAATGTTTCCTAAATACCCCAAACACTTACATGTAAAAAGGAAATGGCTCTTATGTGTAATGCCTTTACTTTTACATGATTTAAGCTGTGGAATTCTTGGCAAGTGCTGTTTTCAAACATCCCTCCTTCCTCTTCAAATAGGATCAGTTGTAATTTATTAATTCAATAAGCATTTGAAGTCTTAAATGTGTTTCCTAAAAATGACCTATTTTTCTTTTAAATAAAATATTTTCATTCTGGGTCAGAATATAATCATTGATTTTCACATCTGCCCTGTATTCACTTTAAAATGAACTTTTTACAACTTTCTTAGAAATGCACGACCGAGGAGATGTCATGCAAACCTTCCGTTTCAAACCCCTGACTTCCACAGGTAGGTTCTGCTTCTTCCTTAACTGGATGGGTGGGCTTACCAGTATTTCTTGGCCTTCAAAACGGTCCATCCCAAGTGCATCCTCTGCTAGGGCAAAGATGGGTTTTGTAACACCTGGGCTCAGGTTTCAAAACTGGGCTGAGACATAGAGTAAGAGTGACCTTTAGTGGCCACTCTGAGTAATCACAAAGGGATGCAATCATCTCAAGGGGATAGATGGACAATTCCAAGTTTGCAGGACTACTTAAAGCAGAAACACAGTGAATTAAAACTGGCTAACCGTGACACTTTTTATGCCATTCTGTGCTAACAGATCAAAACCCTGTGCGTCACTCTTGAGATAGATGAAAAGGTGCACATTTTAATTGTAAATGGAAATCTAGTCATACCTAGTAATGTGAGTTAGGAACTTCAATGCCTACATGCCCTACACAAATAGATTGGAAAAGCACCATTTAATTGAGGCAAAAATCCTTCGCTCTCCATAGATTGGTTCTAAAGATTACCAACGAACCTCAGAACTAAGCAGCAGGAGGAAGTTACTCATTAGCACCACATTTGATCTCAGAAAAGAGAGCCCTCTCCCACTTAGAATTAAAGTCACTTATTGATGAGAATTAAATGCTCAATATGTATTTTTTTCCTTTTTGTTAAGGAACACTGGTGTCTTCTTCTATAATTCCATCTTAAAATAGAGAGAACATAGCCATGATTGAGACATTTAACCTATTTTATATTTAGGTAGTTCTTTCCTAATGACTGAGTTTTCTCTCCACTAGAAGTACTGTCCAGTCAAATATGCATCAAAAGTTAAACAAATTCCTGCGATATTTTATTAAAATCATATTGTAGCTTTTTTTTCAAATGAGAACTTCCAGCATTATAAATAATCTTCACATTCATATAAATGCTTTTCAATACACTGTGCTTTGTTTTAATTATAATTTTACTCATGTCATGTAAAGCACTTTTTTCAAAAAATGCTTTTTTGCTGTGTATGATAGATTTTTATAAGAAAGGAGGATTCTAACTAGGTAAAAATTGTAAGACAAAAATCAAGGTTTCTGAATCAATGTCTTTGGACTGGAACATTGTAAAAATGGATGGTATTTATAAAACACAAAAGGTGGATAAAGCAATGTGGTTTGATGGAAAAGCCATCAGATGAGAATAATTAACTTTCTCTTTTTTAAAATTTTTGTTTGGCATACCAATTTGCTTCCAGGTATTTGACAGATGAGGATACTAATCCATTTAAATGACAATTTCTTTGAAAATTATTATAATATTATATACACATATGATATAAGTTTCAGATAATTATAACTCAAAACCTGAGTGGATAATTGAAATTTATTTTACATATTTCTACTAAGACACATACACATGTCTATACACAAATATATGCAAATACAAGTGTGGGCAAAGTAGGTTTACAGTTGTGAGTATGCAAAAATGTTTATTCTTGTATTGTTATTTATTTAATAAGTACTGTATTATTATTTTTTATTATTATTAACCTACATTGCCCACCCCTGTATGCATATACAAATTCTGACTCAATGACTGTTTATTTCATTATCTACTGTAATGAAATAAACCTTCCCCAAGTGGAGTAACACAAAGCAACCCCCGCCTACTGCAGTCAGGTCTGGGGTACGGAATGCAGGTGATGCACAGCAGTGACGCCAGTGTCACAAGTGTTACTCTGGGAGACAGTTCCCTTCCATGTCACTATTGGCAAACAAAGTCTAAAACAACAAATGAAATTTCCAAAGATCCCTTTCAAAGCTCTCTTTTCATAGTGCACATTCGTTCTAAAAAGCAATTATTGACTTATTCATCGATAAAATGGAAGGTATATTCAAAAAAACTTGATGGCAGAAGTCAGAAAATTTGGACACAGGTCTTTTTTTTTTTTTTTAAGAGAACTGTGTAATTATCTCTAAGTATGAATATCTTGCAAAATAGAATTCATGAAAAAAATGACCAAAAAGATAAAGGTGATCTTATGAACTGGTAAAATCAACAGCAAAGGGGGACGACACAATGGTTCATCATGATGACATGTTTCATAACGTAGCCTGAAAATACAGAAAGATACAGCTAACAGAAACGCATGGAGAGGTAGGTATATTAACCATTGTGGTTAGAGATGTTCGATATAACTTCACAAACTAACATAATCAAGCGGAACCAAAAAAAAAAAAAAGAAAAGAAAAATGGCAAAGATAGCAGATATAAATAATATAATGCACAAGTCCAAACTATTAGATATTTATAAAGCTTTAAACCTAAAAAAGAATGTATATTTTTATTATACATGGATAATTTACAAAAATTAACCGCCACTACTGCTCAAAGCAATCTTGAATGAATTCCAAAATATAAATAGCATACAGACTATGTTTTTTGGCCATAATATAATAAAAGCAGAATTTAATAACACAAAGCTCTCTAACAAAATTTCACATTTATGAAAACAAAAATCATATGTCCTTCAGATCAAAAGAGAAACAATATGGAAAATTGTGAAATATTTAGACTTAAAAGATAAAATGTATATGTCAGCTAAATGTTATTTAGAAGAAAAATACTAACTTTATAAACATTTTCAGGCAGTTACGTAACTCAAAGAAATAAGTAAAAAGAGAATAATAAAAAGTACTATGAAGAAGAACTTGTTAATAAATTTGAGTACTTAATTAAAGGGGAGAAATGAGGAGAAATATGAAATACTTGAAAGGTATAAGCTGGAATAAAAAACTTAAATACTATGCAGCAGAAAGAAAGAAGGAACTCCCACCTATCGCAACAGAATGCATGGAACTGTAGAGCGTTATGCTAAGTGAAGAAAGCCAGGCAGCAAAAGACAAACACCATATGATCTCACCTAGAAGTGGAACCTAATCAACAAAACAAACAAGCAAGCAAAACAGAACCAGAGACACAGAAATAAACAACAAACTGACAGTGACCAGAGGGGAGGGGATAAAGGAGGAAAGAAGGGGAAGGGTCAAGTCAAGGAACATGTATAAAGGACCCATGGACATGGACAACAGGGTGGGGGGAGAACTGAATGTGGGAGGTGGGGGTGGGTAGAGCAGGGGAGAGAAATGGGGGAAAAATGGGGCGAAGTGTAACTGAAAAACAATAAAAATAAATAAATTAATTAAAAAACTTAAATAGAAAAGCGAGTATTAAATAAAGTTGAAATGGTTATCATTGTCTTGGTCTCCACAAACTTCTCAAAATCTAGACCGTTAATTAATTTCTCAATTTTTTTAAAATAGTTTGATATTTTTTAAATGTTTAAAGAATGGTTGTTTTCTATATTACACGTGTGTTTCTAGAAAATAGAAAACTGCCAAAGCTGCCTGCTTATTCTATAGGGTGAGTCCAATCTTGACTCCATAACTCAAAGGGAACCAAAAAAGGGTAAGGGCATCGTGTGCTTTAGAGACATCGAGACAAATACCCTAAACAAAATATTATCTAAGTAAATTTAACAATATATCACAAAATGTACTATAATCAAGTGGCATTTTTCACGGTAGAAATAAGAAGATGGTGACTAGCAGAAACCCCTTCAGTGTAAATGCCTTTGTAATAAACAAAGGGAGAAAAACCGTATGAGTTTCTTAAAAGATAGAAAAACTAATTTGACAAAGTTTAACATATATTTAAGTAAATAAGTAGAGAACCTAAAAATAAAAGGAAATCGTCCTCATTTTTTAAAAGGATTCATATACCAAAGCCTCAGCAAATACCACACTTAGTGGGGACGCTGCAGAGGCCCTGGTGTTACCATCTGAACCACACAAACATGTCCTCCGTTACTGGTCTGTTTAATTTAGGGTTAGCTTTTGGTCAACACTTGAAGAAAGAATAAAGAGATGTATGTTTTAGAGGGAAAGAGAACTATATCATATTCATACCTATAAACATCTATTTTTTAAAAACACTGAAAAGAATGATTAGAAAAAAAATTAGAACAAGAGAATTCAATAAAGTTTATGGGTACAAGACTGATAGGAAAAAAATCCGATAGCATTTATCTATTCCAGCAACAGGCAACTGAGAAATAGCAACCTTTTAGGAATTTACCCAATAAAGGACATATGAGAATTCTATGAAGAAAAAAATTTAAATTTAAATAGAGTAGGGCAAAGGGTTTAGGCAGTAATTTACAGATGAAGACTACAACATGGTTGAAAAGCAAATGAAGCATATACTCAAACTCATTAGTAAATAAAAATGCAAATTAAAAGTTATCAATGTAAAATCACATTTATAGATTATATCTATTTATACCATCAGTTTAGCAACAATCTTGAAAACTGCAAATGCAAAATCAGGACTATGTGGGGTTAAAAGTGCCCTCCATGTGCTGTGGGTCGGGACGGAGACTCCCACATCCCAGGCAGCCATTCTCGAGAACAATGTGGCGACAGGTAGGCAAATACAGCAAACGTACCATTTATGACCCATGAGTCTTGCCCCCAGATTTATAGTCTAGGCATATAAAGGTAACACACACAAATGGTGATATGCATAAAATTTTCCAGAATTGTCAGAAGTAATTTAAATGTCCTGTACTGATCTGACAGGTGAGCACAGTATGGTGGGCACACACTCTGAACATGCTAGCCGCATGGGGAGCCGGAGACTCTGTATGCAAACAGAAACACACATACGTAAGCCTAAAAGCACAGTGACAAGTAAAGTAAGTATGGATAACATACACCTATATTATTATTTATGTAAGTTAAAATACATGAACACAAAATGGTGATGCATTTTTTACAAAAGTACTTAAAAAATCTACTACATTAAATGCACTGGAATAGTTGCTTATGGCAGATGGTAGGGCATGAAGATAAACAGGTGAATCAATAATGCAAAAGAGGGGACCTCTATGGACCAATTACAATTGTGTCACAGACAGGAGTGTGGCTAACCCACGGCTACCTATGCACTTGAGGGCTAAGGGAAAAAAGACTTTAGACAAGCAGTGAACCTCTCTACCTGGTTAAAAGAGAGGAAATTTTTACCGCTACTTTCCATCTGACACATCTGGAGCTTTAT
The DNA here is from genome assembly GCA_004026765.1 of Micronycteris hirsuta. Classification (NCBI taxonomy): domain Eukaryota; kingdom Metazoa; phylum Chordata; class Mammalia; order Chiroptera; family Phyllostomidae; genus Micronycteris; species Micronycteris hirsuta. The sequence goes on from PVJI01003136.1 coordinate 105,025, forward strand.
CACTTTAAATAAGTGAATCTGAAAACCCATTTACAGGAGTCTCCTAAGCTACAGGCTCTGGAAGTGAAGAATGGAGGAAAGGACCACTACCTGGGAGGGTTATGGATCCCCTACTCTTCCCTCACTTGAGATGCACACCCATCAGGTGTCCTGACAGTGAGGGGACCTATGTCAGTCGTAAGTTAACTGTCAGGACACTTCAGTACCTTCTCATAATTCCAGCACCCCAGTGGGTCATATCTGTGCACTCCTCACTCTGAACACTACTATTCTAAGTAAGTACCAGTTGATCTGATGAACAAATTCCAACACTTTGATAAATGATTTTACGCGAAGCTCTTTTTGTGGATGTGGATAATACAATTATCTGCTGACAATATTTATATCATACATTTTTAGAGGAACGCCAAAGAATTAGTATTATTTTATTTTGCAACTCCTACCTCTAGAATATGCAGTGATTAGAAGTGATTCAGAGATTCACAAGTGCAATAGTGAAAGTGTGTGTGAGAGAAAGAACTTGCATCAGAAACTGAGGTCATTGTGGCCAGAATTTTCTGATGTTGCTTTGTTTTGAAAGACAAACTTTCAGCTTGGACCATTCTAAGAAGATAATTAATTCAGTACGTTTATCAGGGAAGTAATATCTTTTTGGCTTAACATCTTTTCTCCTTTCAGATTTTGTAGTACCTTTAGGTTATTAGTGAGATAAATGATAATTTGGACAGGCACACATTCATGTGCACAGGTACACATATCACATCTTGAAATATTCATTTTTGCATTTTTTTTACTTCTGTATGACCTGTCAATCAGAAACAAACATTTTTTTGAATTAGGATTAGGATCATCATAGTAAAGATGCAGAAAGCACACTTTTTTAAAAGATTTTATTTATTTTTAGAGAGAGGGGAAGGGAGGGAGAACGAGAGGGAGAGAAACAGCAATGTATGGTTGCCTCTCACATGGCCCTCACTGGGGACCTGGCCTGCAACCCAGGCATGTGCCCTAGCAGGGAATTGAACCGGGACCCTTTGGTTCCCAGCCTGCGCTCAATCCACTGAGCTACACCAGCCAGGGGGGAAAAAAAAAAGCACACTTTTAAAACTCATTTCCCCCCATAGTAGGCCCTTGAAAGTCCAAATAGTAGGACCTAAGCAGGGCAGGGCATAGAGATTTGGCTTTAGGAACAGATTTAAAATGTATAGTGGGAAAAGTGATCAATATTTGCTTACGACAAGACCTTGCTGAGTTGCATCTCAGTTGCCAACCAGACTTGTTCAGAGGCCAGGACGACAAAGAGCCGGCGCCACTGAAACCCAGCGGAGCGGCGCTGGTGGAGGGATTACAGAAGACTTTCTTCGTGTCCCTACTGGAGAGACTCACACTGGTGAAAATCGCCTTGGTGTCATGTTTCTATTTACATTAATACGTGGATGGATGTGTGTGTGTGATGGACAAATGGCCATCCGCCTTGACGGGAGACCCTGGATCAAGATTGTGCGGAGGCTTCCAACAGAGGCACCGTGACACAATACTCTCTCCAGTATCTACCCTGACTGCTCCTCCTCGCCTCTGGAACTGATGATTAGGGTTGAAGCTTAGCATTGCCCAGTTGGGCAAGTGCTGGATGTGCCAAGCGAGAAGAGAGACTACATACCATGGGACCTGTGGGACCTGGGTGTCAGGTATGCTGGGGAGTGGATCTTGAGGGTCCACTTCATTGGTCAGTCAGTATATAGGCATGTTCTCATAATCGAATGAAGTAAAGACACTAGAACTGCGATACCGAACTGGAAGAAAGGACGCAAAGGCTCAAGGAAGTGGTCAGCTAGGATATGTCTGCTATAGAAGGCCAGCATGTGTATTAGCTGGCCAGGCTCCTGGGATGCCGCAGGGGATACTACTGTCTACCAAGCTGACAAGGGAATGAGTTAGTGAGGAGGTTGTCCGCTCAGCACTGGTTCTCCAGGGCTGGGAGCAGGAGAGGCTGTTGTGAAAGCACGCTCCCTAACACTAGTGGATGGTAGGGCCACGGAAGTCACGTGGCAGCACAAAGCCTGAATCATATAGGGCAGAGAGGTTGGTTGCAAGGCAATGCAGGGGAAGCCAAACTATAGTGGTAATTAAAAGGTCAAGAACACACAGGCAAGGGACTGAGGTCATCCACCCACATGGAAAGTCTTTGTTCAGTTTCCAGATTTGGGATAGTTCTTAGACACAGGACCTACTGATTGAAAGAGAAGCCAGGTATCTGTGAGGTACACCCTGGTACACCACCACCAATCTATACAGTAGTGACTTCAAAGGGACTACAAAGGGGCCTGTGGCCAGTCACTCTAGTAAATGTACACCAGTCAAAGGGGAATTCCCAGATTTGGGTGGGGGCACTGATGGATTCTGGGTCCGACACACCCTGTGCTGGCCCGATGTGCTGTTGTGGCAGTCCTATTAGAGAATGTGAGGGCCCGGCAATCAATGGGGTCTTTATTCAGGTACATCCCACATTGAGACTCCTGGCTTCACAGACCTACCAGCTGTGCACTCCCTGGTTTGGGATGTGTAATTGCAATAGATGCACTTAGACGTTGGCAGCACCCTTTTGTTAGTCCCTGGACCTGTACAGTAAGAGTTATTGTAATAGAAGAGGCCAAGAAAAAGGCTTTAAAGGAGTTCCTCTTCCCTCACCAAGATAATAAATAAAAATCGATCCCCATTCCTGGAGAAAATGCCAGAGACAAGAACCGCCTTCAGAAACTTGTAAGACACACAAGTGGTGGGATTTAAAGGATGTTCATTAGGCGGTGATGACTCAGGTGTGACACATTTGTCAAATCTCACCAACTTAAAGTGTATGCCTTTCATTATATATCACACACACACTGATAAAGTTGAATGTAAACAAAACCAAACCCAAACTAACTCCATCGACTTTGGGCAGTTGGTATGAAGTGGACCTTCCCCTTTCCAACACGTCACAGCCAACTCTTCTGTCCTGCTCCAGTATCTGTCTGTCCTCACGCTTCAGACACTTCTATGCTTTGCAAATTTAAGTCATCTGGGGAAGCTGTGAAGACATTCCCCAGGCTTAAAAACATCAAATGATACACAGATTTACCTTTCTGATAGGATTTTTCATTTTTGTAAGACTGATCTCAATGAAATGCTCTCTAGTATCCACATCGAAAAAGAAAACAAATGAACAAACAAACAAACCACAAGCCCAGGTTTAATCAGCTGTGGACTTCAATTTTGGTTGCAAAAGTCTGGAGACTTGTCTATGCCAGTATTATTACTGAGATTGTTGTTTAATGATCACAAAAGTTACAAAGATTTGAGTGGTTTGCCTTGAACTCTCTTGCACACGTAAACCCTGTTAGTTTCAGGGCAGGATTTTGTACCATGCAAATTTTTAAAGCAAAGTATATAGGATTTGTAGCAGAAAGATCGGTTCTAAGATCTTTCATCACTTTTTTTTCTTTTTCAGCAATAATATGTAATTCTTTACTAATGCTTTGTTTTAGTTTTATATTAGTAAGTTATTAGTAAGTTACTTATAAAATCACAGACATATCTTTACAAGCTCTAATAAATGTTTCAGTTGAATAAATGAGCTGAGAAAATCTAAGGCTTTATCAGTGTCTGGAGATCAGATGTCCTTCAGCCCTAGCAGTAAAGAAAAGGAAATTCTGAACTGATCACACAAGACTTTGGATTTCTTTGCTCAGTGTCAGTAGAGAGAATACAGCCACTTTGTAATGCATCAAAATTGCTCATGTATTTTTCTGCATTTGGTCTTTTTATTAGGCTATTGCCTTCATAGCAACAGTGCGACTTTAGAATCTGGCATTTTCAAAGTGCAGAAAACTATAAATATCTTTTAACACGGTGAGTAAAGAACATGGTATATTTGCAACCTCATTTTACTTAATAATGGTTTCTTTCAGCAAAGACTAAAATTTAAAGAGCCACAATTAGGTTTAGCTTAAAATCTTTTCATATAGAAATTGTTTTATTGTATCTCATAGACTTAATTTTTTCCTCATTATAGAATGCATTACTCACTTGTGAATGAAAGGTAGTTTCACGCTAGTACATACTTTTTCTTCCTCCTATTCTCTCACAACATCAGAAATTTACCTGGACTAAACAGAACCCAGTGTGTCCCCTGTCATTTCTTTCTCACAGTGTAAACTTGTTTTGAACGCAGGTCACGAATAGGACTCACTCTGCTTTACAGCATCCTCTGTGATGGTGCTGACCACCCATCCAGTGGCGTTTCTTCCTTATTTCAGTGCTTTCTTGCTTTATTTTTCTCTACAGATTTTTGAACTTTTGCCTAAACAGGTGCGGCATGCAAATCACCACTATCGCCCTGGTAGCCTCTAGTCAAGAAAGGTCTGCAAAGAGAAACATAAGGAGGAAACCCAGTCTCAGCTCTACTCCAGGACTTTTTCACAGATGCACCCCCATTTTCCACTTTGCATTTACCATATAATTGAGCTGTCTGAGACACATTTTAGTGGAATACCCATTGGATTATTTAAGAAAAGTAAAGGCTGAGAATTACTCTGGTAGCTCCATCATGCCTGGGATCATTTCTGCTCATCAGACCTAATGCCCATTTTGAGCTCAACAAATGCTAGTTTTGTAAAGCTGTTTAATGAGGAGAACAAGTTTAAACTTTATTTCCTCCTTTAATGCAACCAGAGGTTATGTTTGTTTAGAAAGCTAACATCTCTCCAGATTATACACTCTCACCAGTGCCAGGCCAAAAAACACAGGCCCCAAACCGCTCATTCTGTAACTCCTTCCTTTTCTGACCTGTGGCTGTTATTGTAGGAACTGGATCTATTAAGAAATTGCCTCTAGTGCAGTCAGGGAGTATCCTGGCACCTTGTGCAATAATCTGCAAACAGTGGCTTGAGCGAAATGGTATGCAAAAAAATCCATCCCAAACCTTGACCTTTCCACGTTGTCACAGTGAATGTTTGGATGGGCCTGCTGCCAAAAAAAATACAAGAAGTATATCCGAGAGCTAGGTGAGGTTGGGAAACATGCTCAGCAGCCAAAGTTGGCCTCATGGGAGGCCGAGAGGAGCTTTACTTTTGGTCTTAGGCATTGGGGACACTTGAGGTCAAATCCCAGCTCGTTTACATAGTTTGTGACCTTGTGCAAAATATCATACTTTAAAACTCAGCGTCTCCATCCATACAGTGGAAAAACAACAGTAACTGCCTCATTGGGTTGTGATGGCTCAGAGAAGACCCTCAATCAGTGTTCTTTGAATTGTTTGTTTTTTTTAAACAAATTTTTTAATAATGAAAATGTTTATTGATTGTATATAACTGATCTACAAAAATGCCTGACACATCCACTATCTTTTTATTATTGCAGTTATTAATTTAATTAAATTTTTTTCATGACCCTTTCCTTGGTCTTAGGACAAAGAGACCAAGGACAGAATGGTCTTGTTTCAGGGCCAGTCAATGCTCCACAGAAGTGGCCACTGCTGTTCTAGTGCTGGGACTCCGTGTGCAAGGGACTCTGCTTAGCTCATTCCGAAGATGCTCCTCAAGGTCAAAGCACACCCCAGTGTGGAGCCTCCTCCTGGGATAGTCAGCCTGGGGGATTGTGACCGGTCCACATACGTGTATTTCAACTGAGATCCTCCGAGGGACATTTCAGAACATGGGACATAAACTTCGGCAGAGGGCCCACTTTCGGCTGTTTGTGAAGGCTTTGCTGTGACTAAGCATTTGCATGGTACCTGGTCTGACTTGGAGCTGTTAAACAAGATATTGTATCATATTCAGTGTTTTCATAAATTATGGGACATTGTTTTCAAAAAAGGCATCCAAAAGTCTAAACCGAAGTCTTAAAATATTCTAAGTCCAAGTCTTAGAAAATATATTAACTTGGCAAATTCTAAAACCTCTTTGAGATTGTAGGAGATATATATAGAATTCATTCTGTATGTGACAAATGAAAACAGGAAGAAAATGAGAATAGTAATATCACAGACTGCAGTTATAAGACATTTAATCAACCCAAGGCTCCAATATTGAAGTTCTTCTTTAAATTGTTTTCAGTAAAACGTGAAAAATAAGGCCTTTTTATTAGAGGTAACTTAATGAGATAGTTTCTTATCCTGTTTAGCAAATACCTTCTTGATTTATTTGTTACAGTTGCAAGATATATTTCTGTGAAGTTTTTTTCCCTTGGTCCAGTGGGTTCTATCAACGTTATTTGCTCAGGGTGGCAGAAGCAAACGCTGTGGTAGCGTCACTTGCTAAACTCACCTTCCAAGTTCATTGACAAGTCAGATGGGAATTCAGCCTGAGGACTCTGACTCCTATGCTGTGTAACCATTAGATCATTCTTTTTTAATGTTTTAAAAATATATACTCACACATACAAACCGTGACTACCTTAATATTGTTTTATTGCTTCATTGATCTTCCCACGCTCTTCTAGCTCTTAACGACCATTCATGACATTTGGAAAATGATTCAAAGAGAACATTTCAAAGTATTGTTTTGTGGCTCGACAAAACAATGCCTCCCTTTCTTTTCTCCCTTGGCTATCTTTGACAAAAGTGCTTGACAATATCTATATCTCCACGTATACACAGTGACCTTTAATTTACATTTGTAAGTCTTCATTCATTCTTTTTTTCCCATGAAAATATTTGAATGTACCTAAACATGAAGGAAGATTTTTTTTCTGTCTTTAGGATTCATCTTTAACAAAAAGGAAAGGAACGTCAAAGATTTAAAATAAATAATGGTAAAAAGAGAAATATTTTATTTTCACAAAAACCTGACTTCAGTCAAGCTTTTAAGATGTAAGACAGAGGAACACATCACCATGACTAATTACGAGATCATCTGAAGGCAACACACACGCACACAAACACACTAAATGTACACACTGGTACTTTTCACACTTCTGCTTCTCAACCATACTTTGTACACAACGAAGCTGGCAGATGTCAAATAGAAGTGAAGTCCATGACACATCAGTGGGCCATTACGACAGCACAGGAAGAAGAAGGAACGCTAGAGTCACTTGAGAGTTCTGTGGGATTTGGGTATCCAGAATGGATTTATGAAGGTCAAAAGGTTGTCAGGACTAGAGACAAAACATCTTTGGGGAATTTTTTCATTTACTAACAATACAGACAAATTGGATGTGGGAGGTAAGGGCAGAAGGGGAGCTCACTTGCAAGGGCTCACTCATTTCCTGTGAACCGTAGCCTGGAGCTTCTTGGGGGTGGGGGGCAAGACACTTTTCAATAAAGTTCTGCCCTTTCATTAATACCAGATCCACTTGGATATATACTCAAAACACAGAGTCCTTAAAATGATCTGCTTTGACTTTCATTTTGTATAAAAATTTCCATTCTTGCCCTGGCTGGTGTAGCTCAGTAGATTGAGCGCGGGCTGGGAACCAGATGGTCCCGGTTTGATTCCTGGTCAGGGCACATGCCAGGGTTGCGGGCCAGGTCCCCAGTGAGGGCCATGTGAGAGGCAACCATACATTGCTGTTTCTCCCTCTCTTTTTTCCTCCCTTCTCCTCTCTCTAAAAATAAATAAATAAAATCTTAAAAAAAATTTCCATTCTCCATGTGGACCACTATTTTCTCTTTTGTATTTACTTCCTGAATTTATAAATTACATCCTTATCATAATTCTTTTCTGCACTGCTTCAGAAGGCTTCAGTCTAATTAATGTATTAAAACATAAAAATATAAGAGAATCAAATACAATGGGAATATGAATTATAGAATACAATTTGAGAGAGAAAAATCAGGTTAGGTAAATTTAGTTTCTTTTTATACTTCAGGCATGCATTTTGGGAAAGTAAAGGGTTATAAGTACACACATATAATTTCTTCGACACTGTATTTATATACAATATAGGGTCAACCAAATTGAATTGGCAGAAATGGTCTTATTTGAGTCTCTCATTCATTCATTTCCTCAGCAAACATCATTTGGACACAACTATGCTTTGGGTAATGGCCTAGAGATCATTGAAGTAAAAGAGGAGTTGATTACAGTTGATTACAGTTGATTACAATTGATTACTAGAATGTGTGAGATAGAGCACATGTCCTAGTGGAAGAGATAGGCAATAAGCAAATACAAACTTACAATATCATGTAATGATGGATGCAATTATGAAAGGGGGTCAAATACATGGTGACGGGAGAAGATCTAACTTTGGGTGGTAAACATACAATGCCATATACAGATGATGTATCATAGAATTGTACACTTGAAACCTGTAAAATTTTATTAACCAACATCACACCAATAAATTCAATTTTTAAAATCAATTTGAGAGAGCGAGAGCACATGAGAAAGAGACATTGACTTATTGTCCCACTTATATGCACTCATTGGTTGCTTCTTGTATGTGCCCTGACCAGGGATCCAACCCACAACCTTGGAGTATCAGGTCCACACCCTAACCAAGGGAACTAGCCAGCCAGACCAATAAATTTAACTTAAAAAAGAACAGCAAAGTAGACTCAGCAACAGAGTGATGCTGGAAGAGAATATTTTAGATGGGAAGGTTAGGCTGAGAAAGGAACATTTCAGGGAGACGTGCATGAAGGAAGGGGTGTTGGAATGTTTAAAGGAAGAGCAATCTAGGTGCAGGAAAGGAGCTTTCAAAGGCGCTACACTGGGGGCACATCGGCACATTTGAGAGACAAGGAGCTCAGTGTGGGTGGAGCTGAGTGAGAAAAGGAGGGAGCGGAAGAAAGAAGATGCTGCGAGGAGCCTGGTGAAAGGTCGAGTAGGATCCTGTATGTCAGTAAGGTAACTCTTTCATTTGCAGTAAAATAGCAGGCCCCTGACGTTTTGAGAAAAGTGAGTCAGAAGCGCTCCGAGCGGAATGTGCTCTGCGCTCCACAGAGGCAAAGCACAGGGGTCGGAATGGATGCCGCACATGCGCAGACCTGCATCATAGCTTAGGAATCCCAAGCTTAGAGAACTCAAATCTTTTAGAATTAGCTTCAGGAAAAACCTGCCCTTTTCTCTGAGGGAAGATGCTATTTTTATTATCCTGGGTAGTAAAAACTCTTCCCTCCACCTGGCAGCGATTCACAATCTCTACTTCCAAAGCTGTTGTCTAAGCAAACGCTCTTGAAAAGATGGTCAGGGACAAAGCAGCCAGTGCCTCTGCACACAATGCAAAGGAACCACGGAGAACAGTCTCCCAGCAAACTCAGGATTCCAACTAAACTAGCGCACCTCTGCTGCCTCTGGTACCTTTCATCGCTTTTTCTTGGGTAAGTTGATGAATCTCTCTGCCCCTTGGTTTCCTCATATGTAAAATAATAGTACTATTAAGAATTGAATTGCTTAAAGCTTTGGAACAGTGCCAGAATCAAACTAAATGTCTTAAATATATTAGCTAGTAGCATAATTGTGATATTCATATCACTGAATTCTCTTCATCTGTTATAAATGCTATGGAATGATATCCAAGACATTTTTTAAAAATATTTTATTTATTTATTTTTTAGAGAGAGGAGAACGGGAGGGAGAAAGAGCAATGTATAGTTGCCTCTAACGTGGCCCTCACTGGGGACCTGGCCTGCAACCCAGGCATGTGCCCCGACTGGGAATCGAACCGGGACCTTTTGTTTCCCAGCCTGCGCTCAATCCACTGAGCTACACCAGCCAGGCTGATATCCAAGACATTTTAAGTGGGGAAAAAAAGCAGAGTGCAAAGCAGTAGAGAGCATGTTATCATTTGTATAGAGTAAAAGTAACATACAAATATATGTTTATACCAACAGAACTGCAGACACAGATGCATATTTCTCGATTGTCTCTAGAAGGAGACCCAAGTACCGCTCCTCAGACCGTCTCCAAGGACTTAGAGCTCAGGAAGAGGGTAGAGATAAAACACACTTTTCTTTCTATACTCTTTGGTAATTTTTTTCTTTTTTTAAAGATTTTATTTATTTATTCTTAGAGAGAAGGGAAGGGAGGGAGAAAGAGAGGGAGAGAAATATTAATGTGTGGTTGCCTCTCACATGGTCCCCACTGGGGACCTGGCCCGCAACCCAGGCATGTGCCCTGACTGGGAATCAAACCGGCGACCCTTTGGTTCACAGCCTGCGCTCAATCCACTGAGCTACACCAGCCAGGGCTCTTTGGTAACTTTTGAACACTGTATTATGTGACTGGCTATATTCAGTATTTCAAAAAGTTAATAAACTATACCTGAAGTGAAAATGTGCTTGTGTATGAGGAAAAAAATCAATTACTCATATGTTGAGATTTATGTGAAAATAGATATCATTTTTAAAACACTAAGTTATTTTTAATAATGTAGAGTTTTGAATTGGCTATATAAAATTTCAAATAACTATCTTAAACATCAGGGAAATGCAAACAAAAAGCACAATGCTATATCACCTCACACTTGCTAGAAGAGCTATTTTAGAAAAAGATAAGAGATAACAAGTGTTGGTGAGGATATGGAGAAAAGGGAACCCAGGTATAGTATTGGTGGGATTATTAGTTGATACACCAATATGGAAAACAGTATGGAGGTGCCTCAAAAAATTACAAATAGAACTACTATATAATCCAGCAATCCCACTTAACTGCAGCATTAGTTATTATAGCCAAGACACAGAAACAACCTAAGCACCCTTCAGTGGCTGACTGGATAAAGAAAATACAGCGCACACCATGCAGACAAACACACAAGGTAATGTTCAGGCATAAACAATAAGGAAATCCTGTCATTCATGAGAACATGGATGGAACTCGAGGGCATTCGGCTAAGTGAAATTAAGTCAGACAAAGACAAACACTGTAGGATCTCACTTACATGTCGACTCTAAAAAAGCCAAGTTCATAGAAACAGAGAGCAGAATGGTGGTTTCCAGGGGTTGAAGGTTGGGAGAAATAAGGAGATGGTGGTCAAAAGGCACAGACCTTGTAATAAGATGAGTGAGTGCTGGAGACGTAACATATAGCACGGTGACGGTAGTTAATATTGTGTTGTACATCTGAAAGTTGCTAAGAGAGTACATTCTACATGTTCTCACAAAAACAATAAAAAATGGCGTAAGGTGATGGCTGTGTTAACTAACCTTATTGCGTTAATCACTTTGTAATATATATGGGCATCAAATCATCATGTGGTACATTTTAAACTTACACAATGCTATATGTTAATTATTTCTCAATAAAGCTGTGAGGGAGAAAAAAATAGATGTTCTTAAATTTTAGTAGGATGGTAACCAGGATTGCGTGTTCAGTAGTTTCAAGTTGGATAAAGCTGGTTGAATTGATTCAGTGATTTGGGGTTCTTGTGGATTTAACTTATTAAGCTTCCTTTGAAATTTCAGTTTTGTCCTGACTGCAAAATCTATATGCCAAACAAAACCAAAACCTTTTTAAAGGCTTTATTGAATTTCCTATGCACTTGTGAAGGTCTGTGGTTTTTATCATCAAACCACACACAAAAAAGTGGGATTAGTACATGTGGGCCATACAGTAATGGTGAAAACTTCGCATTAATTATGGATGAAAGGCTCGGCAGAGCCTAGTGAGTTCAGATTAAGTTTGGCAAATGTATTGTTATTTTCCAGAAAACTAGCCAAGTATTATGTGGGAGAATACCCATCTTCTCCCCCTCTACCGCCACATGTTTCCCTTCGCATCTATTGTGACATTGAGATTTTGGCAATATTGCTCTGGATTTATGGGAATTGGAAAGAAGGCTAATAGGCGGTAAACTCTTGGGCTTTCTTTGTGGACAGTCATTCCTAGTGAAGTTCACATTTTGAAATACGCTCTTCCTGATATCTGTCTCTCGTACGACATCTGACCCTTACAACGTCCCAGATCTTGTTGTGATGCGGCTCGCTCTCAGAGAAACACCGCAGTTGCCAGAAAGCCGAGAACCCTGAGTGTAGATGTAATACTGTCCTAACAGTCACTGCTTGTTCTAAAATATTGCAAAAGTGTATTTTGTTATGTCGCAACTTTTTAATAGATCCAGTGTCATCTATAGGTCAGTCTTAAACACTGCACATGGTGAGATTGATGAATACTGGCATTGAAATCCTGGGTTCAAATCTGGGTTTAAACTCCTTTACCCGCTGTGCAAGCGTAGAAGAGCGACTTCATCTTTGTGAGCATCACTTTCTTTAAAAGAAATAGGGCTTCCAATATAATATGTATCTGCATTAGAGACTGGGAAGGAAAAAGATGGCGCATGCAATAGGGATGAGGGCAGAAAGTTTAATGAAGGAACTTGGGGACGGGGTTCAAGGGAAACCAGCAGGGGAGTGGGAGACCAGGCTGGCACCGGCAGAAAGCCTCCTTTCTCTCCACCGGAAGGGCGAGGAGAGGGCGCAGTTCCTGGAGCTGCAAGAACTGAGCTGCCGTAGTTGCCCAGTGGGAGCTTAAGAGAGACCACACGATGTGTGAGGTGTGAAGGAAAAAACTAGCTCGGACACATCGAATATTTAGTGTAAAAAATTAGTTAACTAAGTAATCAGAGTGGCAATTTTATAAAGATAGGGTATCAACAGTTGGAAGCTGGTGAAAAGGGTAACCGTTTTGCATTAAAAAGAAAACATAAAAGGAAGATTCCCTGGGATTTATTAAAATATTACAAAATTAAAATTTATAAAAAGTGTGATATAGCAAACCAATGGAAAAGAATCAATTATCCTGAAACAAAATTAAATGCATAAAGAGTTGCAATATGATAAAAACCACTGAGGGAAAATAGATTATTCAATACATTTGGATTAGAAAATGGGTCAACAGTTTGGGGGAAAATAGATGCTTATCCCATAACTAGAGTAAATAAATGTCAAAAGCAATGCAGTGAAGCGTTGGAAACAATGAATTCTGTAAAACCAAAAGAAAATATATATACTCCACAATTGATCTGATTTATATACACTATATTTTCATTATTTTAAATATCTAAAGTATTTGCTACTTCTCATAATAATCTATTTCTTATCCCTTGAGTTATTTAGAAACATATATTTTCCTTATTACTTTAATATGATTTTTTAAAATTACATGTTTGTTTCTACCTTATTTATGTTTAGACAGAGAATATCTTTGTATATTAGGCATTTTAAAAAACCAGTTGAAACTTGCTTTATAGGCTAGTCATGGGTAGTTTTGACAAGTGCTGCCTGCATGCTTGAAAGACTAGGTTCTCCACTTGTCAGGCAAAGTGTCTGTTGTGTATATTGTTTCATCAGTCTTTAAACTGAGAGGCAAAAGTTTTTAAAGATAGGCAAGAATTAATTTTTTTTTTAAAGATTTTATTTATTTATTTTCAGAGAGAGAAGAAGGGAGGGAGAAACAGCAATGTATGCTTGCCTCTCACATGGTCCTCACCGGGGACCTGGCCCGCAACCCAGGCATGTGCCCCGACTGGGAATCGAACCGGGACCCTCTGGTTCCCAGCCCGTGCTCAATCCACTGAGCTACACCAGCCGGGCGGCCAAGAATTAATTTTTGAAATCTCCATTTGTTTAAGCCTATGTTTCCAGGATCTCTTTTACTCAGCCCAAATTAATTTCCTAATTGAAACATTATATTCACTTTTTTAAAGAAAATTTTTTTTTTCTGGTGGCTGCTCCTTATAAATACTGACAGAATTGTGTTAAACTGTCTTGGTGAGGTGGGAGAGCAGTTAGTCTGTCTTCCAAGTTCTCCCTTCAAGATGTATAGAGTAAATATATTGTGTATTTATATATGAATATATTTTTGAAGTATATTTTACTGATTATGCTATTACATTGTCCCATTTTTCTCCCTTATACTCCTCTGCACGGCACCCCACCTCTCACCAGCATCCCCCCCTTAGTTCATGTCCACGGGTCATAGACATAGGTTCTTTGACTTCTCCATTTCCTGCACTATAAATATATTAATATGGAGATTATATATAAGTTTACATATATCTTGAAGGTATTCAATTGAAGGAATACAATTTAGACTAGTTTACCTTCCTGATGATTTAACCCTTCTTTTACTATGTAGTGAACTCTACTGCTAGTCATGTTTTTTTTTCCTTAAAATTTTTGTCTTAAATTTTATCTCATTCAAATAGCTACATAGACTTCGTGTTGTTGTTAATATTTGCCTATGTTTTTCCTTCTTTTACTTTCCATGTTTGAGGTGCAGATATTTTAAATATTTCAAACTTCTTTAAGTTGTACTGAAAAGGATATATAGCCTAATTTTTTTAAAAGGATCATTCTGAAAGACATTTTTGTCTTTTAGTTGAAAAACTTAGTTTGCTTCCACTTAGTGTGATTATTTAAACAGTTGAATGTGTTATGCCATTCCATGGTTTCCAGGCATCTCACTACGTCCACGGCTGCTTTCCCCCCCTCTCAGCCTCTTGAGTAGATACATGTATTTAGAATTTCTCATTTTAATTTTACTTCCTCATATGTGTAGAGGTTATTCACTTTCTTTCTCTTTTAGTTACTGCCCTTTGTGGCAGACTGTATTATTTTAAAATAATTCTTGTCATTCTTTGTATTTTAGTTCTTGCAGTACGCCTGCTGTTGGGTTATATTCCCTCCACGGACATCATTTTCAATATATGCCTTGTTAAACAGCAAGTTCAATAACTAAGGTGTGTATTTGACAATTCTTTTTTCTTTCTGGCCCATCTTAAGTAAGGGGTTGCTCCTTTGGCCTGGATTTGGAAAGAGGAGAATGTGGAGCAAAGCCATACTCAACCCGTGCAACCTATAAATGTGACAGAAGTAATCCTTTGTCGTCATAATTTGCTACTGCTGCGTATTTTAGTGTGATCTGACCGATCCAGTTTATAAAATTTAACAAATATTCTTCACAAAACCCAAAGCTGATCCACATGTGTGCCATTCTCCCAGGTAATACAAGAATCTCAGAATAACTTATGTGCTACTTTTGACTTTCACTTTAGTTCAATCTTTTTTGTGATCCTCAAAAGAAAAATGATTTTCTTATATCATCAATATTTGTTTAGATTTACCCACATACTTAATATTTTATCTTCTCTTTGTTGCTTTTTACTAAATCTTAGTCTTCCGGCATTGTTCTCCAGCTTCCTCACACACATTATCTCCATTCTAGAGTCCAGAAGGTCCTTTGGAGAAGTTCCGTGGTGATGAATGTGCACAGTTCTTGTTCTTTTGAGTGTGTCTTTGTATCACTTTCATCTTAACAAACAGTTCCCCTGTACACGCGATTCCAGTTCCACAGTTACTCTGTCTCGCACACTGACGATGTCCCCCTGGGGCTTTATTGCTGTGTGTTGAGGACACTGTCCAGTTAGACAGATGCTCCTTAGCAGCTGGTCACCCTTTGTCACCTCGTTGCCTCTCAATTCCACTCTGCTTTTCTTCTGATATTTGATTATCACACATTTGGGTGCACTCTTTTTATTATGTTTGGAGTCATGTGCTTCTTGAGAATGTCTCTCATGATTCCTGGAAAATGATCAGCCATTCAGTCTGAAGGGAGATTGTCTTTTAACTAGAAAACAATATAAGCAATGTCTAGCTCACTGTTCTATGTGTAACATATAATAATGAAAGGCAACTAAATGGTTTTAAGCTGTGGTGGATAACTTAGGGATGATCAGTGTTCTGTTTACTTCTGTAAAGGTGTATCTGAGAAAACAGCCCCTGCAAAGACTGTCCCTCCGACAAAGACAATAGTGAGGCTCAAAAGGCAAAAGCCACCACACTCTTGCCCAAAAAGTGATGGATCATTTAAGCCAGTCCTTGCTTCAGTTCAGAAGTGGTTAGTTACAAGAAAGCGTGGTTTGGCGCATTGCTGAGCCTTGAGTCCACTATTGCGTTGAGCAGATACAGTCTCAATTTTGCCATCAGATGTTTCTTTGTTGATTCTGATCAGTTTTGCAGGACATGGCAGCTCTGGTTCCTTCCTAGAAAGTCCTAACTACTTGATTTCTACACCCTCTAGGCCAGGGGTGCCAAACTCATTTTCACCAGGGGGCCACATCAGCCTGGCGGTTGCCTTCAAAGGGCCGAATGTAATTTTAGGACTGTATAAATGTACCTATTCCTTAACAGTTAAGCGGGAGCTCAGTGCTGCTACCAGGTAGAAACAAGGTGCCAGCCGGATAAAACAAGGTGGAGGGCCGGATTTGGCCCGTGGGCCTGGTGTTTGCCACCTGTGCTCTAGGCTAAAGTCCATTTCAAAAGGCTGCACATGCTCAAGGCTCGGTGGAAATGTCTTTTTTTCTCCATGAGAGTAAAATCCCCTGATTCTGTTTCGCCCATTTTCTGTCAAATAGAAGATGGGATGCTGATGCTGGACCATAGATGATGGCCTGCCGGCGGCAAGGGTTTAGCTCACCTCAGTGGTTCATAAGGTGAATCACAAATGCAGAAACAAGGATGTCATCTTCAGTACAGTGAGAGTCGATAATTCCGTAAAACCGGGCAAGCAAACCCTGTAGAACGTAAAAGTATTTATGTTTGTTTGAGGGAAGAAGATGAGGTGATGCCGAGTCCATATTATTACAGCCTTGAGAAAAAGTGCAAATGAAGATTGGATAGCAATAAAATAGCCAGTTTTCTTGTGTTTTTTGGGCAAGCTGCCACCAGACTGTTTTCATATTAAAGGAGAAAAAGCTAAAGCATAGAGAGTTCAAGTTCCTACTATTTTGGCACAAATGACAGTAACAAATCTGTACATCTTTCATAAGGGAATCCGCGATTGGGTAAGACTTAAATGGGTGTACACAAAATCCCCTATAAGTTTTAACAAAATAATATACTTCTGAGTGCCTTGGAGATATGCAGAATTATATTTTGCCAGTTACTATAAATGCTTGCTGTAGTTCAGTGAATCAAAGGAGCATAAATAAATTTCACTCGTTGCTGGCTTTGGAAAAAGAAAGCAAACCCTGCTCTCAAATTAAAAATGTATAGTTTTTAGGGTATCTTCTCCTTCACACTGCTGAATGACTTGAGAGATGACAACATTTAAGGAAACATTCTAGTTTTGCCTTTGAGAAAGGCCGGAAGTACAGAAAACCGGTTGAAAGGATGGCGAGGATCTCTGTGTCTCAGCCAGTAGAGTGCATCTGTTTAGGGGAGGGGAATCCAAACAGAAAACGGCCTTTAAGACGGCTTTCCTGGAATGTTGACCGCCCATACTAATTGCCGACACCTCACTGCACACCACTGCCGCGAGAAAAAAAACATCCCTCTCTTTCATTTTCCTTCCTTTAAAAGGCCAAACATGCTGTCTTTGGATAGATTTCAATCTTGCTTTAATTCATTAAAAAGTGAAACAAAATCACCATTTACATCCTTGACAGCTGGCAGGTTTTATGTGTTCGTACTACAGCTGCCAAGTAGCAAAGGTTTCATTCAATTCAGTCACGGATCCTCGGAGAGCTGCAAGGAGGGGGTGGGGCATCAGAACACAGAAGTGACAATGGCCGGGGACCTGCAGGTGTGCGGTATTATGCCAATGCACCGATGTGTAGAAGTCATAACTTTTCAAGACTTCAAAATGAAACTAGGACAAAAGCTTTGAGATGGCTCAGCTCATGGAGAGTTTCTGTGACATGGGATAGAAATGTATCAAAATGTTGTTGATTATCTTTAATATACTTTCTAGATAGCTAAAGGAAGAAATGTATTAAGAGAATACACACAGTCAGAGGAACCTAGGAATTTAACTATCTTCCATTAAAAAGTCAAACAGTGGAACTTGTAATGGGTGAATGAAAATAAAACAGAATTGGGAACACAGTAGAATTCTTGGTATTTGAAACATTTGCTTTGATTGAAAACACATAGCACCAACTCCTCTGAGAATGGGAGTGAGTTATAAGTAGGGTGGGGAAATCGTGAATTATTACTTTCTTTACATTATTTACTTATGAAAATAAAACCTGAATTAAAACAGATGCCCATAAGAAACGACTAGCTGTAAGTTAATTAATTATGGTAATGTTTACGTTTTGCTTTCTCTTTAATTTACTGATGCCTTGAGCAGCATTTTGGTTAATTACGAGCATCACTAGCTTTGTAGTGAGAGATTATACACAAACAAAGTAACTGTCAAGTGCATTTCTTAACCTACATAATTTACAGATACCAAATGACACCAAAAGAGACCATGTAGCCTAGTGTTCATAGATCTACTTTTGAAGTCTACTTTCCTGAATTCCTACCCCATTTTTACCTTAGCAGATGTGTGTGACTTCAGGCCAATCACTTCATCTCTCTAAGCTTCAATATCTTTACTTATAAACTGGAATAAAATAACAGTATCTACTTCAGTTAGTGCAAAGATCAAATAAGATAATGTATAAAGTGTTTAACCGAGTCACACATGCTATAAGCACATGATAAGCATTGAAAATGTTAATGATTACTACTATAATCTAAGGTATATATTTAAGTTACTAGTTTCCAGAAGTACCAGATCAAATAACATATTTAAGTGACATTCTTATGAGGTAGGACTTTGTTACCCTTGGCCACGGAGGCCACATGGTTTGTACACCAGACCTGACGCCACTGCTTAGCTTTGTTCTTAGTGTTTTAAAGTGGAATCAAAATTTTAATTTAGAGCCCTATTTGTGGTGTATACTTAAGCCTTTTTAACTAAACAAAGCAGGATAGAAATAACCCCAGAGTCAATCAAAGAGCATATGCTCTGCTTGTCTTTTAGCATTTTGCATTTATATTTGAACACCTAAAACTTTCAAACCAGTTAGCATGCGTGTGTGGGTGGGTGTGTACACATACCCAGCCTTTGAGGGCAGTATCACCCCATTACCGAGGGCGTCTGGAAGGGGCCCGCAGCCGCTCCCACAAGCGAGTCTCCATCTAGCCCAGGAGTATTGCCAAATTATTGTGACTGGCTTCATTCAATTAAACAACAGCTTTAGGCATAGAAACTACTTAACCAGTCTTCACTATATTATAAAAAAATATATGTTTTGTCAAGCACAGACTGTTTCTTTTGCTCGACTGGGTCAGTTTCATGTTGTTTCAGTTAGTTATTTGAATATGCCTGTTACTTTCTTATCTCCGATAGGCACAGAGCTGCAGCAACCATGGCCGAGAAAGAGGACTGTTTTTGGCTCTAAAACAAAAAAGCCACAGGCATGGACTTTTCCAGCAAAATGTAATCATGATGGCATGTGTTCAGCCTTAGGTTGCTTCATTTATGAAGGCAACAAATTCTTAAAACAACAACTTGCCTTTAGAAAACCATCTTGTTGCTCTTTGTCTCTGCAAGATCCTGTGGGTTTTTTTTTTTTTTTTCAGATACTTTTTAAAAAATCAAATCCCTGGATTGATATCCACCACTAAAATTAAGTTGCAGAAAAACAATGAAGTGACTTCTGGTCATTATTATTTTTGTGTTCTTACTCATCCCAGCATGAGAAGACGAGAAATGTATTTTGCTTCCAACCAGCTCCTGTCATGAGAAGTTGCGTGGGAAATGAGCTTTATAATACATTTTTAGATAGCTGGCAAGCCCAAGAAGTATTTATCTAGAGGTCTGTGAGGTTTCACTGTGTAAGTACTGATGTTTCTGGACTGGTATAGAATTACAGACTTCTGCATACATGGAAGACATTGGAAGAGCAGAGCCACCAAAGATGCTACAGCAATTCTCTTGGTGAATTGTTATATTTCTCTAATAAATTTAGCTACAATTTTAAAGCCCATTGTTTTATAGGTATGCATGCTTTAAACAAAAAAGACTTGTCATGACAAAGACTTTTGGTTCAAAGAAAGATACTTCCACCCTCTCATAGGCAAAATATTTAATGGTGAAATATTACTCTATGAAGTACTCCTTCTTTGTAACAAAATCATTTTTTAATAAATTGTGAAAGTCTAATTTTTCAAAATTTAAAACATGACTCTCATACATATATAAAATGATTACCTGTCAACAATTGTATTCAACTTGTTAATTACCAACGGAAACAGTCTGATGATAAAATTACTTCAAAGAGCTTTTGAGAAGCTGAGTACCTAAAACAACTTAACACAGGACAGTTTGAATAAGATTTCAGAGTTACACAGAGTGCTGGTTAAACTCCTACAGGGCAAACCCCCCTCCAAAGAACCCCATAATCTTTGGAGTTATTTTTATTTTGAAAGGAATTATTTGTATCCCTACCAGGCAAAAATATACAAGTTAACATGTAACTTTAGTAAGCCTCAGGCTTCAATCAGTTATGAATAGGGAGTTGAAAAAAATATGTGTTCTCATAAATATGTGTTCTTGGTTGGACAGGCCACCCTCACCTGCTAATGAAAAGATACACTGCTTTCTTTTTGTATTTATTTTCAACTGTTAGGTATTTTTTCTTTCAAAATAAAACTACAATTTTCCACAGCTAGCAATATTGTAATTCTCTATTCTCACTCGGGTTGTTTACTGAATCCTGTTGAAACTTCTTCCACAGTATCGCCAGCGTCACATTCCCAGAGCACAACCGCGATGCAGATGGCATCCACAGCAAACACATTGGAAAGTATTGGGATGTCCTTTTTTCATTAGCAACAGACTTACAATTGGATCTTGGATACAATTAGAGGTTGTGTGGAAGAGCGGGAAGTTATTTGCTCCACGGACAGTTTCAGAAAGAGCTATGATACAGATCAAGGAAAAAAGGCCCATCATGTTGGAACGGAACTTTAGTTACAGACAGCTAAGAGATTCAAGTCCCCTTTCTTTGTGAAAGATACTTTATTTATTTAACTTTTTCCCACCACCATTTATCCCCCTTATAACCCTCCCCCCACAATCAACACACTCTTGTCCATGTCCATGAGGTTTTTTTCTAAAAATTTTTTTTTGCTCAATCCCTCCACCTTCTAGCCCCTCCCAGAACAGCCAGCCTGCCCTCTATCTATGGGTCTGACTCTATTTTGCTTGTTTGTTCCATTTGTTCATTAGATTCCACATGCATGAAATCATATGGTATTTGTCTTTATCTGACTGCTTGTTTCACTTAGCATAATGTTCTCCAGGTCCATCCATGCTGTTGAAAGGGTAAAGTTTTCTTCTCTTTTAAGGTCAAATAGTATTTCCTATGTAAATGTACCATAATCCTTTTATCCACTCATCTACTGATGGACACTTGAGCTGCTTCCATATCTTGGTGACCGTAGATAATGCTGCAATAAACATAGGGGTGCATATATTCTTTCAAATTAGTGTTTTGGGTTTCTTCAGATAAATGCCCATAAGTGGAATCTCTGGGTCATAAGGCAGTTCCATTTTTAATTATTTGAGGTAACTCCATACTGTTTTCCAAAGTGGCTGCGCCAGTTTGCATTCTCACCAGCCACGCACGAGGGTTCCCCTTTCTCCACACCCTTGCCGACACTTGCCGTTTGTTGATTTATTGATGACGGCCATTCTGACAGGTGTGAGGTGGTATCTCCTTGTGGTTTCAATTTACATTTCTCTAATGATTACTGACGTTGAACATCTTTTTATATGGCCCTCTGTATGTTCTCTTTGGAGGAGTGTCTATCTATTCAGGTCTTCTGCCCATTTTTTTTAATTGACTTGTTTTATCTATCTATCGATCATCTATCTTTCTTTGACATTAGAGTGGTAAAATGGATAGACTTCATCATTCTTAGAAATAAGAGATACTCTTTAACTCCAAATCCCTTAGAAGGTAATGCTGAAATCAGGAGACTTAGGAGAAAGAAGCAGATATAAAAATATGTCTCTGCTAATATTAGTTTATGAATGAAAATATAAATCTAGGTCCTCCAAATCTACCCAGGACTTTTGTAATATTCAGAGAAGTAATTCCAGGGACCAAAATCCCAACCACTAGAATAAGTTCAGCATTTCCTTGAACATGTGGGAAGAGATATTTGCTGTATCTTTGGCCAGAGTAAGTTATTAATTTCAGAGTAGTTTTGTTATGAAATGCAAATAATAAAACTAATAATAAGCCACTGATACGTATATTGGGTACTTATTGGTTTTAACTGTTTTCCTGTACTTCACCTTAGATTCATAAACCTGCCATATGTAGGCATCTGATATTTTTAAGAAAGAAGTTCTTATAAAAAATTGGATTCATTTTCCCACAGATTGCATAAAAAGGTTGAGGCTTTTGCAATTGTTTGAGTTGGCTATTAATAATGCTTTTGAAAATCAGTTATGTCTCAAGAGTTCTATTCTTGGGAAAATAAACCAATAGAAGCTGAAAGTACATGAAGAAAGTATAAACACTGAAAAACTAGAAGAATTTATTTTTAAGTTCTGAAATGTATCAAAGAGAAGTGCTAGAAAACTCATTTTTCTTAACACTTTGTGTGAAATGTTTTATCTCCAAGGAAATATCTTCCTGTCCTATTGGGTGATCTGGTTTTGTCAAAACTGCAAATCTGCTATGAGTTCAGAATTTTGTCATATAGCCCTGTTTTGGTCGGCTGGACTGTTATAACAAAGTACACAGACTGGGTGACTTAAACAGCAATGATTAATTTTCTCACAATTCTGAAGACTGCAAGTCTGAGGTCAGGATGCCATCAGGACTCGTTTCTTCTGAGGCCTCTCTGCCTGGGTTGTAGATAGTCATCTTCTTTCCTGTTTGCTGCGTCTTCCTTCTGTACGTGTCTGTGTCCTGATTTCCTCTTCTTATCAGGACACCAGTCATATCAGGTCAGCGCCCACCTTAAGGACCTCGCTTTAACTTGGCTACCTTTTCACAGATACATAAGATAGTAGAAAATATTGGTCTCTGCCCCGGTTCCACACAGAGGGCTCCTGAAGCCCCTGGAGTTTCCTGGATAACAGGAGTATGTTTTGCTCTAATGAGGAGACTCTGGGTGGGCTCCTGGATGAGGCTGGTCACTGAAAAGGCCAAGCCATGATTAGAAGCTGTGAATTTGCATCCCAGGCCCCCATCCTATTGAAAAAGTTTAAGGGCCGGAAATGGATTTAATGATCGATCATGCCGACGTGATGAAGAATCCATAAAAATCCCAATGGTACAGGATCTGGAGAACTTCCGGGTGGATGAACACTTTCATGTACTGGGGGTGGGGGTGACACATCCCAACCCCACAATGACAGGTGCTCCTGCCCCTAGGACCCTCCCAGACCGCCCCCTGTGCATCTCTGCATCTGGCTGTTCATCTGTGTCCTTTATCATAGGACACTTTCCTTTAATAAACTGGAAAATCTAAGTATTTTCCTGAATTCTGTGAGTCACTATAGCAAGTTAATTGAACCCAAGGCAGGGGTCAAGGGAATCTCTGATTAGTAGCCGCATCAGACAGATGTAGCCACATCAGGCCTAACATTTGTGATTGGCATCTGAAGTTGGGGACAATCTCATGAAATCAAGCCCTTAACTTTTGGGATCTGATATTATCTGCCTGGCACTTAATTAAAATATTTAGTAAAGGAGAAATACAGAGAAGAGGGAGAACTGTTTTTTTCCCTGCTCAGGAGAAAAACACTGTTTTGTTTTGTTTTGTTTTTCCTACTCAAGACACTATCTCCAAATACAGTTACATTCTGAGCTACTGGGCGCTAGGATGTCCACAGGAAAATCTGGGAGGGTACACAGTTCAGTTTGTAACAGAACACAGATCTGCCCCATAGCAGATTTCAACCTTAAATATGTGCAACTGAACCAGACTTGGCAAGGAAAAAGCCAATTCCTATTGTCTCGGCATCTAAATATTTACGTAAATATTTATTGCATGTGCTCTGTGTCACCTGCTGTCTGTCCCTGCTACCCGGTGGTTTTTGTCTCCACTGCTTTGACTTCCGGTATCGCTCCTCCCAGTTCCACCAGCAGCTCTAATGAAGATGTTAAAAATCACCCTCGTAATGACTTTCTGTTTAGAGTTTAATCACTGAACATGTACTAAGATTATTTTGAATATTTCTTATTCGAATATACTGAAACATAGAAATCAGTGAGTGTGGGCAGAAATGTCCACTTTCATATGTTTATTTTCTGATTTCTGTGGTGAAACACAACAGAGGACAATGAATTTCCAGGGGAAAAACAGAACTCCCATTCTGATAAACACAGGGTGGGGAAGGTGGCCCTTTAAGAAGGGGTATAAAACCGTAAGTGATGTAACTGTGTACTGAGGAGACTCAGCGTGGTGGGGTATAATACACATGAGATTATTTTATGTTTTAACCATTACCACCTTCAAAGTTGTGAAATAAAATCTCTCTTCTCTGATGGGTAACATTTTGGGCAAATCTGATAATTTCTTAGGCAATTTCAACAACAGAAATTTTTGTCTACTCCAATTTGTAACCTAAGTATTATTTGATAAATTGATTTTCTCTCCTCCAACCCCCATAGCCAGAAACACAAGGTTCTCAGTATCCTGTGGTCTAAAGTCCCTCTCAGATAAACTGATGACATTCTTTGCCCTTCAGCTGGCTCTGAGATGAGAAGGAAACCTGGCTGGCTCTTCACTTCTCTTCCCTGCCCCCTCACCTTACACACAGGCATATTCTTGCAGAGCACAACTAGTTACCTGCTATTTGGCTCCTTCCACCTCCTGCTAAACTTCTATTTCCTCTTGTCTAGGTTCAGAGAGGAAGGAGTTCAAAAAAAGGGCATGTCATTCATGTCTTCTTCTGTGGCTGTGCCAAAATGCTGGAGCTCTCCTAGGGAGGATGTGTGAGTGTGAGTTCAGAGAACCCAACAAGAAACCCCCCTTACACACACACACACACACACACACACACACA